>CM044004.1:10450296-10732796 GCA_024085815.1 Flaveria linearis | reverse complement strand
TGATTTATGGAGACTTTGGACCAAATATAAGTATTTATGTATAGTAAAATAAATGTTGGGAAATTTATGATAATATCATTTATCTATTTTTCAGCTGAAATTTCAAAATTTAATTATATTTGAGGTTCTAAAAATTTTAAAGAAATTTTTATCTAACTTATAAATTATTTTATAGGTTATCGTTTGGAGACACGGTGAGTTTCATAGCCCCATTTTGATCCTTTTGGTATTCATAAAGTTTTTGGGGGAAAAAGCATACTAAATGGTTTGATGTACTATTTTTGAAAATATTTTGATACTTACTGTCATTTGTGATACAACCATTAATTCGAATGAGGAACCGTCCGATAATATTAGTAGCGCTACTTAGGATAATATTTGCAACAACAGAATGAGTGTTGCTGCTATTTTTCCTGCACCTAACCGAATGAGGGTTGAGATGTAATATTATCTGATTTTGTGAATTATTTCGTGACAGTGTGATTATGTTGTGAGCAGGTTTGGTTGTAATTGGTTCATCAACAAAATATTTTGTTTGGATATAAACCTATGTTCTCACCAACATTTTATTGACTAGTTTAAGTATGCTTTTTTAGGAGATAATGAGTAACTCTTTCGACTTTAGTTTTGAGGTTCATAACGGTTAGGGAGAAGTTGTTGGAAGGGTTTGCATTACACTAACAGTCAACATAGTTGACTACAGTGTGTGCGTTGACGCACACTTCCACCGTATCTAAAGACATGCAGTAGTTTAATCAAGTTGTAAAAAGATTATATCTAATTTCGGAAACTTATGTATAAGATGTAATCTCGAATATTATAAATAAATGCATGTCCTACTTTATTATTTAAGTGTGTATGTTTATTATTTTCTCCGCTATAATTAATGCACTCTGATCGAACGAGTCACACCCGAACCGCATTTCACGTTTCCGCCGGGATGTGACAACATATAAGTAAAAATTTGATATAATCCTTATTACAACTTTTATTTAACTAAACATCTTCAAATGCGATAGAAATGAGCGTCCACCACAACACTGCCATCGTAGATGTTGACGGTTAGATTTACACAAACCCTTTCAATGACTTCACCCCAGCCGTTGTACACATCAAAAGAGAAATCAACATTGTAAGTCATTTTCACCTGAAAAAGCGTACTCAAAACAGTCAACATAAAGTTGGTGAGATCATAGGTTTATTTCCTCACAAAATATTTTATTGATGCACCAATTACAACCAAACCTGCTCACACACATAATTCATACTTTCACGAAATAATTCCCAAAATCAGATAATATAGCATCACAACACTCATTCTGTTAGTGCAGAAAATATTCAAGTAGCATCACAACACTCATTCTGTTGGTGCAAATAATCTCTTAAGTAGCGTTACCAATATTATCAAACGGTTGCTCATTCGAATTAATGGTTGTATCACAAATGACAATACATTTCAAAATAGTTTCAAAATAATACATCAATATAAACAGTATGATTTTTCCCCTAAAAACTTTACAAGCACCAAAATGGGGCTATGAGTCTCATCTGTTCTTCAAAATGTAATCTATAAAAATAATTTATAAGTTAGATAAAATTTCTTTAAAATTTTTAGAACCTTAGATATAACCAATTCTTAAAAATTCAGCTGTAATATAATTAGATAATATTACCATAAAATTCCCAATTTTTATATTATTATATATAAATTGTTATAATTATCCCCAATTCTCCATAAATCACTAAAAATAGATACTATTTTCCAATATTTCCCAAAATTTTACAAATTATTACATAGACTGTTTATATTATCCCATAAATTTTCTGATGTCTAATTCATAACAGATTTCTTTCTTTAAATCTTACAATATTCCCAAAATTCATTAAAAATACCTATATAACTTCCAAAATTATTAAATTTACACCATCTGTTTAATTTGATTTATAATGTCTTCATTGAATTTTTCACGATTTATGGCACTGATTAAGTATTTCTTTTGATTTTTCCTTTACAGATAACTTAAATTTCATTTTCAATCATAAAAAGGAAATAAATTAGGAAATAAATTACAAAATAATTCCTGGAGCCTTTATATCTCAAAAGAGTCATTCTTTGATTTTTCCAGAATTTTCCCGAATTTATTTGTATTTTTGAGTATTTTCTTTATTTTAAATAATTTGTATAAATTATTTTGCTTATTATATTTTTACTAAAATTTATAGAATGATATTTCAGTATCTTTAGAAAGTTTTTTCAATGTTTATTCCCACCATCGCTATTATTTAGTATTTTTACTTGATTTTCTTATAATTTAAGTTTTAATCCTCTATAAATCCCAAAATCTCTTTTTGTCACAAGTTTCCTGAAATTCTTAGTTTTTAAACATTTCATTATTGTGAGTTGATGAAACTTTAGAATTTCAAGTATTAGGATTTGTTTTGATGTTTAGATACATCAAAACTAATTACCTATGTGTTTATATCACATGTGTAATCATTGGTATCTAAATACCTAAAAGGGATTATAACCTTGTAAATGACGAGAAGAGGAACTGATGATGATCGAGGGATGGTCGGGGGGTGTCTTGAATCCTCAACTTGAGAAACGGGTCTTGATCTTGGTGTATACTTTGATGATAACCGAGAGGTGTGAGGTTTTTGTGGGGTTGTGATGGTCGCGGTTGTTGATGATTATGTGAAAGCCAAGAGATGTGAGGTGGGTTGTGGTGTTTGTGCTTGTGGAGTGACCGAGAGATGAAGAGAGATTGGAGTTTGTTGGTTGTGATTTAAGAGGAAGAAGGTAGCGGTTTTTGGGATGCCTTAACCGAGAGGTAGTTATGATGTTTTAAGAAAGCCAAAGTTGTAATGTATGTATATACACTCCCGGTCAGTTTGGCTTTAATGACACATCAAGTGACTTAGGCTTTAGCTTAGGTGAGTAAGCATCCATAGGTGTGCTTAGTCAACTTGTAGGCTAGGTGGCAATCTAGGAAGCTAGGTTGGTGTTGTGCTTATATGGCCGAGAGTGGTTTAGGGGTTGCCACCTTTCAATTGTAATCATAATAGTTCATGTGTTTTTGTGTTTATCTAAATTATGGTTGTGGTCTTTTTTAGCCGACGGTTTTAAATAGGAGTGTTAATAGCTCACTTAGTCATTAAACTAAGTATTAAACAAGGTTTTAGTCGGATTTTTGTTTTGTTCTAATGAGCCAAGTTTGGGGTTTAGTGTTTAGGTGTTTTTGTTTGTTTAGTTTTGTTTTGATGCTAAGTTTCCTCCAATGTGTTCGTGATGTTTAATGGAGTTGTAACATGAAACATATGATTTTGTAGTGTTGAAGTACTTTTAGGTTATACATTGTTTGGTAAGATAATTTTTTTACATGCACACGTAGTTCACATACATGCAAGCATGCATTCAATAATAATACATTTATATATGCTTATGTAAAATGCATGTATGTATCATTCTTAGACTCATATATACATATATATATATATTTGCTAATGGTTATTATATATATATATATATATATACATATATATATATATACATGCATGCACACGTAAATCTACATATATATGCATGCGAACATGCATACGTAAAATACATAATGTAATTTATTAAATAATATTCATAAGATGTTAGTCGTAATATAAAATTTTCCTTAAGATATAAATCGTCTACCTATATTTTTTTTAGGGTTGTCACATTCTTCCTCCGTTAAAAGAATTTCGTCCCGAAATTCCTTGGAGTGTGATTTCTTAAATTTTAAAAGAACTTATCTGATCATTACCTCTGAATAAGTGAGGGTATTTCTTCTTGATCTCATCTTCTCTTTTCCATGTGTATTCTGGTCCGCTCTTTGCATTCCATTTAACTTTTACTATAGGAATTCTATTCTTTCTTAATCTTTTTACTTCTTTGTCTTCAATGGCTAATGGTTCTTCCACAAAATGAAGTTTCCTATCTATTTTGACTTCTTGAATTGGTATCTTTAAAGTTTCATCTGTTAGACATTTCCTGAGGTTGGATACATGAAATGTGTTATGTACTTCACTTAATTCTTGAGGTAATTCCAACTTATATGCTAGAGGACCAATCTTATCAATAATTTTAAATGGACCAACATACCTAGGGTTTAGCTTACTTGGTTTTCCAAATCGGAAGATTCCTTTTGAGGGAGATACCTTTAGATAAACCCTATCAACAATTTGAAATTCCAATGGTTTCCTTCGTTTGTCTGCATAACTTTTCTGTTGATCACGAGCTGCTTTCAATCTATTTTTAATATCAGTGAACTTGTCCGTGGTTTCTTGGATTAATTCAGGACCTGTAAGTTGTCTATCACCTATTTCATTTCAACACAAGGGTGATATAAGGCCCCGTTTCCGGGACGCTTACAGTTGGTCATTCATCGCACTTCATCATATAATTTACATATACTAAGTAAATAACGCAGCGGAATTGATAAGAAATACATTCTCATTTCATCATAAAAGCTTTTACAATGCATTACATCGTTGACTTGAAAACAAAATACAGGCTTTCTTTACATTGCCTAACTTTACTATGATTGCTGCGGAAGCATATGAAACCGGGGATTTCTTAAGTAATCCCTTTTTATTTGAATCCTCAGCAATCATAAGGTCATATACAGTGACCTCTAGTATAGAAATATAAAAATTCATCATAAAGAAGATTCCTTAGGTAATCCCGTTTATCGGGATTACTCAAGGAATCTTGAACTTGCATGCCACATAATGTGTGGCAGCATTATCAAAAGGAGAATGACATCCCAAAAGGGCTGAGTAGCCGTATCGTGCCATCCTCAGCAACCCTACCTGCCAACTGGAAACACATAAAAAGTCAGCGTTGCTGAGTGAATTCTAGTTTATAAGAAAACATACTTTCATTTATTATAACCGTTCTTGCATACATGCGATCACACAACATAGGTACACGTAGATAATATTATTATTATCTTCATCATTCGTTCATTAGCTTTCATTCGTGTACCCTTTATCATTATCATTCCCGTTCGTACATACATTCTTTACATTCATTCGTACATTCTTTACTTTCATTCATACATTCATTACATTCGTTCGAACGTTCATTACATTCGGTGACATGTACAATACCCCAAACGTCATGCTATACTGCTTGTGCTAGACCTGTGGTAATCAACCACGAACGTTGTGCACAAATGCTGATCCAGTCACCTGGGGTAGGTACATGCACCATTTATCTTTCCACTTCCATTCTATCGTACGTTAGCCAAGTCTGTTGCAGCACAACGCTGCTCACCTCAGTGGCAATCTCATGATTGCCTGCTAACCGAGTCTGTTGCAACACAAGGTTGCTCACCTCATTGTCAATCTCAAAGATTGACCCTGTGTGTATCCTTTGGGGTAGCTAACCCGCATCATAGTTGAGCTAACACTTGCCAGGGGTGTGCACCTCCATTCATTTGCTTGCAAGCCTTTCTTACATTCATTCGTTCATTCATTAATGCATGCATTCATTCATCCTGTTATTCTTTCATTATCTTTCACTTTACGTTATTTACTACTTTCCATTCATTCATATACAATACGCGTAAAGCTACGGAAAGATAATCATACATCGACACTAGGAACACCGATATTTACAAATCATCAGTCATTACCATTATATAAGGCTACATCATACTTATCACACATACATCTTGCATACACATCTCTCCTCATTCACATCAGCCCTATTTGGGCGATTGAACATACTCCAGTCGCATGGCCTTCATGCGACTGAGTCATGCGATTGGACAAATATGCGAATGGACATACAATCGTGCGATTGGACTTCCTATCGTGCGAATAAACACTATGCGAATGGGCTTCTATGCGACTAACCCTCAGTCGTGCGACTGAACTACTATGCGAATGGACTTATGCGACTGAACCCTCCGTCGCATGGCCTGTCGTGCGAGTGAGCCCCAGTCGTGCAACTGATCCTCAATCGTACGACTGAACATCAATCGTTCCTTAGTTGTGCGACTGGCCCTTCAGTCGCCTAGCCCTAACTGGGCAGCGACCGGAGTTCATCCCGAACAGCAGCCGCGACCTATGGCCTTCAAACTCCTCTAAACTCATTTCAGCCCAAATTAATCCTTCTAAACCTAAGGGATTCATACTAGGACATCATACAAGCATATGCAAGTCCTAAATCATACCTTAAACACATCACCCAAGATTTCACCCAAATGGGTCAAACATACACTTTTTCAAAACGGGTTTAAATGTGTTCCAGCCCCAAAATCATTTGAAAATAAGTAAATGAGAGGTCCTAGAACTCACATAATCGAGGAGAAGATGAAGAGCTTCGTTTGGACTAGTCACTCGACAAATCTCGAGCCCGAATCACCATTTTCTCTCTTTCTTTCTCTTCTTTCTCTGCTCTCTCTCTCTTCTCTTTCTCCCGACCGAAACGTGTAAGTGTGGGGAAGAGGAGAGGGCTGCCCCTCTTTATAGCTACAGCTCAGTCGCCTGAGGTCCTGGCGACTGGACCTTCAGTCGCATGAACACCATGCGACTGGACCTCCAGTCGCATGAGTTCCATGCATTTGATCCTTCAATCGTGCGATTGAACTCCAGTCATGAGGTTGAGCTTCAATCGTCCTTCAGTCGTTTGAGCATCATGCGAGTGGACCTCCAGTCGCATGATTTCCATGCGACTGAGCCTCCAGTCGCATGACATTCCCAAAAAGTCAAACTTTCGGGCGTTACAGAGGAATCACAGATTCAGGAAGAGCTTTAGGTTTCGTCCGCGAAACCTGTTATTCCTCGAACAATCGTGGGTAATACTGCCTCATTTCTTCTTCAGTTTCCCACGTTGACTCGGATCCCTTCCTGTGCTGCCATTGTACACGCACAAGAAGAACCACTTTATTTCTTAGCCTCTTCTCCTTTCGATCGATGATCGCCACTGGTTGCTCTACATAGTTGAGCCGTTCGTCTACCTCAATATCCTCCAGTGGGACGATCATATCCTCGTCCGCCAAACACTTCCTCAGATGAGATACGTGGAAGGTCGGGTGAATTCCACTTAACTCATCTGGTAGATTCTAACCTATAGGCCACCTCTCCTACTCGAGCAATGATTCGGAAAGGGCCTATATACCTCGGGCTCAACTTGCCCCTCTTTCTGAACCGAATGATACCCTTCCAAGGTGAGACCTTCAACATAACCCGATCTCCTACCTGGAACTCAATCGGCCTGCGTCGTTTGTCAGCATACGACTTCTGTCTGTCTTTGGCTGCCTCATGTAGGCCTTGATCCTTTCGAGCTTTTCAGTCGTAGCCTCGATCACTTCGACGCTCCCCAATTCCTTCTGACCAATATCATCCCAACAAACGGGTGTCCTGCATCTCCTACCGTATAGCATCTCATAGGGTGGAATGCCAATACTGGCATGATAGCTGTTATTGTATGAGAATTCAGCTAACGGCAAGTGGTCATCCCAACTTCCCCCGAAGTCAATAACACATGCCCGGAGCATGTCCTCTAAAGTCTGAATGGTCTTTTCCGACTGACCATCAGTTTGAGGATGATAAGCCATGCTAATATGCAACCTCATCCCCATAGCATCGTGGAATTTCTTCCAGAATTTGGATGTAAACCGGGTGTCGCGATCAGACACAATCGACACCGGTACACCATGACGAGTCACGATCTCCTTGATGAAAAGATCGGCCAATCTTTCGGATGAATATGTCTCGCGCATCGGCAGGAAGTGAGCACTTTCGTCAGACGGTCAACAATCACCCATATAGCGTCATACCCTTTTGGGGTACGTGGCAACTTCGTGATGAAATCCATGGTGATGTGCTCCCACTTCCATTCCGGTATATCCAAAGGTTGAATCTTTCCATACGGCTTCTGGTGTTCGGCCTTCACTTGTAAACAAGTAAGGCATTTACTCACATACTCCATCACATCGCGTTTCATACCCGGCCACCAATAATTTTTCTTCATGTCTTGGTACATCTTGGTAACACCGGGATGAATGGAGTATCGAGTCTTGTGGGCTTCATCCATGATCTTTACCCGTAGATCCCCAAAACGAGGAATCCACAAACGCCCAAACCGGGTTCTAACACCGATCGTGTTTTCACCCAACTCCGCGACCAGACCTCTCATCCTTTTAGAGTTAAGATGATCTTCTTTCAGTGCCTCATCTTGTAACTCTTTAACTTGTTTCATCATGTCTGAGGTCATAATTAGCTGGTACGCCTTCACCCGAATCGGCTCGGGCCTCTCTTTTCGGCTAAGGGCATCCGCCACCACGTTGGCTTTGCCCGGATGGAAATGGATCTCACAATCATAATCCTTTATAAGCTCCAACCACCGCCTTTGCCTCATATTCAAATCTTTTTGCTCGAAGAAGTACTTCAAGCTCTTGTGGTCGGTAAAGATGGTGCACTTCGTCCTGTAGAGATAGTGCCTCCAAATCTTCAATGCAAAGACCACGGCTGCTAGCTCCAAGTCATGAGTGGGGTAATTAACCTCATGAACTTTCAACTACCGGGATGAATAGGCTATAACCTTCCCCCTCTGCATTAACACGCACCCCAATCCCGAATAGGAAGCATCAGAATAAACCACCAGATCTTCACTTCCATCGGGTAATGACAGAACAGGAGCTTGGGTCAATCTCGTCTTCAATTCTTCGAATGCCTTTTCTTGAGCTTGACCCCATACAAACTTTACATCCTTCCGGGTCA
Source organism: Flaveria linearis (assembly GCA_024085815.1). NCBI lineage: Eukaryota > Viridiplantae > Streptophyta > Magnoliopsida > Asterales > Asteraceae > Flaveria > Flaveria linearis. The sequence continues at coordinate 10,724,033 of CM044004.1, read as the reverse complement.
ACTTGGTTAGTGGGGAAGCGATTTTGGAGAAGTCTTGAATGAATCTTCTGTAATAGCCCGCCAAACCCAAGAAACTTCGGATCTCAGATGGCGTCTTTGGAGACTTCCATTGCATCACCGCTTCCACCTTTGCCCGATCAACCATAATCCCATCCGGATTCACCACGTGACCCAAGAATTGAAATTCACGCAACCATAATGCGCACTTGGAGAATTTAGCATACAACTTCTCCCTTCTCAACGTCTCCTTAACCTCCCGAACGTGACCGGCATGCTCAGCCTCACTCTTTGAATAAATCAAGATATCATCAATGAACACAATCACTGACTTATCCAACATCGGCCGACACACCCTGTTCATCAAATCCATAAAAGCAGCTGGCGCGTTGGTCAAAACCGAAAGACATGACAAGAAACTCGTAGTGACCGTAGCGCGTGCGAAAAGCTGTTTTAGGGATGTCCTGCTCCTTCACCTTCAGTTGATGGTAGCCTGATCGAAGATCTATACTTGAAAACCAACTGGCACTCTGAAGCTGATCAAACAGGTCATCGATTCTCGGCAAGGGGTATCTTTTCTTTACCGTCAGCTTGTTCAACTCACGGTAATCTATACACATTCTCATGCTACCGTCTTTCTTCTTCACAAACAGGACCGGAGCACCCCAAGGTGAGATACTCGGTCTAATAAACCCCTTATCCAACAACTCTTGCAACTGCTCCATCAACTCTTTCATTTCCGTCGGAGCCAATCGATATGGTGCTTTGGCAACAGGTTGGGCGCCTGGTATCAGATCAATCTGGAACTCGATCTCTCGGTCAGGTGGCACCCCCGATAAGTCTTCGGGAAACACATCTGGAAAATCACACACCACCGGAACATCGGATAGTTGTCTGTTGGCGTTTCTACATCCTTTACATAATATAAGAAGGCGCTACATCCACGCCTCATGCATTTCCCCGCCACCGCCATTGAGATCACTTTCGGAATCGTAGTAACCCGATCGCCATAAACTGTCACTGAACTACCATCGGGCGCTGTCAAATAAATCATCTTCTTGCGACAGACAATGTTTGCCTCAAAGTCCGCCAACCAATCCATTCCAAGGACCAAATCAAAACCACCTAAAGTCATCGCAAACGGTCTAACCGGAAATTCGTGGCCCTCTAATTCCACATCACAACCCTCTATCACCTCGGAAATCCTGGTAGTTTACCTATAGCAGTCTCTACATCAAACGGTACATCCACACGTCTACTACTAACGGGCAATTTGGCATAGAAAACAGCAGAAATAAAACTCCTACTGGCACCCGAATCAAATAATACAGAGGCTAAAGTTTGGTTCACCAGAAACGTACTAGACACTATATCAGGGTCCGTCCTAGCCTCTTCCTACATCATTGTGAATGCCCTGGCGCTTGCCTTCGATCCCTCATTCCCCGTCTTTTTCACGCCGGAACTTTCAGACCTCGGCTTCTTGCAATCTTTATTCATATGGCCACTCTCCCCACAGTTGAAGCACCTCATGCTCTTACACTCCCTAGCCATATGACTGGGCTTTCCACACTTGAAACAAACATTCAGCCCCAGTCTGCACTCCCCACAATGCTCCCTTCCATATTTACCATACCTCCTCAGTCCCGTACCCGATGTGGCCACACGACGATCGTCCACCCGGGCCTTCTTGTTGCTCGTCGAAGCATCACCCCGACCAAACCTCTTCCCATTCCAATTCCTTTCACCACCCTTCCTATTACCATCAGCCACCACCACCACTGTCTGTTCATCATACAGTCTTCCCGCCAAGTCCACCGCTGACCTAAAGGTGGTTGGTCTGGCGGCGATCATATGCCTGCGGATATCCGTCGGCAAGCCCTGAATATATCTCTTGATCTTTCGCGATAGGGGAGTCACCTGATCCGGCACCAGACGTGCCATTTCGTTGAATTTCGTGGTGTACTGTTGGTGGGTCATCGTCCCCGCCTCCAGCTGCATGAACTCTCTCTCAACTTTATCCATTTCCCGATAAGGACAGAACTCCTCGATCACCAACCTCTTTAATTCGGACCACTTCATCTTCCCAATGGCCCGGCTACCCTCGGCTTGGACCACGTTATCCCACCAGCATAAAGCCGAATCCGTGAAAGAATGGGTAGCAAACTTCACTTTTGGTCCTCCCGGCATTTGCTGATATCGAGACACCCTCCATCTCTCTCACCCATCGATGAGCAGCCGCAGCATTGCCATTACCGTCAAAAGTAGGGGCTTGCACCTCATAATGCCCCGTAATTACAGCCTCGTGCTGTTTTATGCACCGGCTCCTCCTCCTCTTCCTCTTCCTCTTCATCACCCGAAAGAACCGTTTCCGGTCCTGATTGCTCCTGTCTTCTTGAGGACCTATTCCTCTCCTTCCTCTCACCTTCCCCGATAGCCTTAATTACTTCGGTCACCACAGACGGTAAGATCGTCTGCATGACCTGATGCACCTCTTCAACCACTACCTCTTTTACCGAGGCCCTCAAGTCGGCGCTCTCGTCTACTCCCTCCTGATGAGGGTCTCGTTATCCTCGTGAACAACTTTCCCCCTCCTAGGTCTTCCCCTTGTGGCTTGCGATTCAGTACCACGTCCGCCACCACCTCCACCCCGGGAAGCTTTGGAAGATCTACCCCCAGCCATTCTCTATCACACTGAAAGATTCAAATACCAACACGGTCATTCAAGAAATAGCTCAGTTTATGTCAAGTACAGTAAGTCCCTAATTACAGTGGCCAGTTGTGATTAGCCACTTACTTTACTCTTCGTACCCCGAGTATTACCTGTCCTGACTACATTAGTATCTAATTCTATCAGTAACACATACACCACATAACATGCGCACATAATACCGGTTAACTTTAAAGAAAATACCTGATGGCACGCAACTACTCAGATTGGCATTCCTCCCCTTTCTGTCCCATTCTCAGTTTAAGTAAAGGTTTATTTTGAAAATTTACCCATCTCACTTAAACTTTGGCTCTGATACCAACTTGTAAGGCCCCGTATCCGGGACGCTTACAGTTGTTCATTCATCGCACTTCATCATATAATTTACATATACTAAGTAAAATAACGCAGCGGAATTGATAAGAAATACATTCTCATTTCATCATAAAAGCTTTTACAATGCATTACATCGTTGACTTGAAAACAAAATACAGCCTTCTTTACATTGCCTAACTTTACTATGATTGCTGTGGAAGCATATGAAACCGGGGATTTCTTAAGTAATCCCTTTTATTTGAATCCTCAGCAATCATAGGGTCATATACAGTGACCTCTAGTATAGAAATATAAAAAATTCATCATAAAGAAGATTCCTTAGGTAATCCCGTTATCGGGATTACTCAAAGAATCTTGCACTTGCATGCGACATAATGTGTGGTAGCATTATCAAAAGGAGAATGCCATCCCAAAAGGGCTGAGTAGCCGCCTCGTGCCATCCTCAGCAACCCTACCTGCCAACTGGAAACACATAAAAAGTCCGCGTTGCTGAGTGAGTTCTAGTTTTATAAGAAAACATACTTTCATTTATTATAACCGTTCTTGCATACATGCGATCACACAACATACGTACATGTAGATAATATTATTATTATCTTCATCATTCGTTCATTAGCTTTCATTCGTGTACCCTTTATCATTATCATTCCCGTTCGTACATACATTCTTTACATTCATTCGTACGTTCTTTACTTTCATTCATACATTCATTACATTCGTTCGAACGTTCATTACATTCGGTGACATATACAATACCCCAAACGTCATGCTATACTGTTGGTGCTGGACCTGTGGTAATCAACCACGAACGTTATGCACAAATGCTGATCCAGTCACCTGGGGTAGGTACATGCACCATTTATCTTTCCACTTCCATTCTATCGTACGTTAGTCAGGTCTGTTGCAGCACACGGCTGCTCACCTCAGTGGCAATCTCATGATTGCCTGCTAACCGAGTCTGTTGCAACACAAGGTTGCTCACCTCATTGTTAATCTCAAAGATTGACCCTGTGTGCATCCTTCGGGGTAGCTACCCGCATCACAGTTGAGCTAACACCTGCCAGGGGTGTGCACCTCCATTCATTTGCTTGCAAGCCTTTCTTACATTCATTCGTTCATTCATTAATGCATGCATTCATTCATCTGTTCTTCTTTCATTATCTTTCACTTTACGTTATTTACTACTTTCCATTCATTCATATACAATACGCGTAAAGCTACGGAAAGATAATCATACATCGACACTAGGAACACCGATATTTACAAATCATCAGTCATTACCATTATATAAGGCTACATCATACTTATCACACATACATCTTGCATACACATCTCTCCTCATTCACATCAGCCCTATTTGGGCGATTGAACATACTCCAGTCGCATGGCCTTCATGCGACTGAGTCACGCGATTGGACAAATATGCGAATGGGCATACAATCATGCGATTGGACTTCCTATCGTGCGAATAAACACTATGCGAATGGGCTTCTATGCGACTAACCCTCAGTCGTGCGACTGAACTACTATGCCAATGGACTTATGCGACTGAACCCTCATCGCATGGCCTGTCGTGCGACTGAAACCTAGTCGTGCGACTGAGCCTCAATCGTACGACTGAACATCAATCCTTCATCAGTCATGCGACTGGCCCTTCATTCGCCTAGCCCTAACTGGGCAGCGACTGGAGTTCATCCTGAACAGCAGCCGCGACCTACGGCCTTCAAACTCCTCTAAACTCATTTTCAGCCCAAATTAACCCTCCTAAATCTCAGGGATTCATACTAGGACATCATACAAGCATATGCAAGTCCTAAATCATACCTTAAACACATCACCCAAGATTTCACCCAAATGGGTCAAACATACACTTTTTCAAAAACAGGTTTAAATGTGTTCCAGCCCCAAAATCGTTTGAAAACAAGTAAATGAGGGGTCCTAGAACTCACATAATCAAGGAGAAGATGATGAGATTCGTTTGGACTAGTCACTCGACAAATCTCGAGCCCGAATCACCACTTTCTCTCTTTTCTCTTCTTTCTCTGCTCTCTCTCTCTCTGCTCTTTCTCCCGACTGAAACGTGTAAGTGTGGGGAAGAGGAGAGGGTTGCTCCTCTTTTATAGCTACAGCTCAGTCGCCTGAGGTCCAGGCGAGTGGTCCTTCAGTCGCATGAACACCATGCGAGTGGACCTCCAGTCACATGAGTTCCATGCGGTTGATCCTTCAATCGTGCGATTGAACTCCAGTCGTGCGGTTGAGCTACAATCGCCCTTCAGTCATTCGAGCATCATGCGAGTGGACCTCCAGTCGCATGATTTCTATGCGACTGAGCCTCCAGTCGCATGACATTCCCAAAAAGTCAAACTTCCGGTCGTTACAGGTGATCTACACTTTCTTCCGTACAAAGCTTCAAATGGAGCTAACCCAATACTAGAGTGATAATTGTTATTGTATGAAAATTCTATTAATGGTAAGTGGCTATCCCAATTTCCACCAAAATCTATAGCACAAGCTCTTAACTTATCTTCTAGTGTTTGTATTGTCCTTTCGCTTTGTCCATCAGTTTGTGGATGATAGGTTGTACTTAAGTTCACTTGGGTTCCTAAGGCTTTTTGTAATGTCTGCCAAAATCTGAAAGTAAATCTACTGTCTCTGTTTGATATGATGGATACAGGTATTCCATGTCTAGACACAATTTATTTATGTAAACCCTTGCTAATCTTTCTATTTTATAATCTTCTCTTATGGGTAAGAAATGAGCTGACTTAGTCAATCTATCTATTATAACCCAAATTGTGTCGTATCCATTTCTAGTTGTTGGTAGTTTGATCCCATTTCCATTCTGGAATCTCTGGTTACTGTAGGTATCCTGAAGGTTTTTGATATTTAGCTTTTACTCTTGAACAGATATCATATTGTTCCACGAATTCTCCGACTGATCTTTTCATGCCTGGCCACTAGTATTGGCTTTTCAAATCCTTGTACATTTTATTCTTTCCTGGATGTACAGAATATTTTGACTTATGTGCTTCTTGTAGGACAATTGTTCTAATCACGCTATTGTCAGGTACCCAAATTCTCCCTTTAAACCTCAGAATTCCATCTGTTTCTTCTTTCATATCTTTAATTGTCATTTTAGTTTTAACATATCCTCTTGTTGGGCTTCCCGGATTTGTTTTAACAAATCTGAATGTAATTCCATTCTCATAGCACGTACTCGTAATGGCTTAATCCTTTTCTTTCTACTTAAAGCATCACCAACTACATTTGCTTTACCAGGGTGATACTTAATTTCACAGTCATAATCACTTAATAATTCTACCCATCTTCTTTGCCTCATATTTAGCATCTTCTGATCAAAGATATGTTGCAGACTTTTATGATCCGTATATATTATACACTTAGTCCCATACAGATAATGTCTCCAAATTTTTAATGCAAATACTACTGCTCCTAATTCTAGATCATGGGTGGTATAGTTCTTTTCACTACCCCTAAGTTGTCTAGATGCATATGCTATTACTTTATCTTTTTGCATTAAAACACATCCAAAACCTTGACGTGATGCATCACAATATACTACAAAATTATCTGTCCCTTCCGGCAAAGCTAAAACGGGTGCACTACACACTTATTTTGAGGAGTTCAAAAGCTTCATTTTGTTTTTCTTCCGATACATACCTTCTATCTTTCTGGGTCAATTCTGTCAAAGGTTGAGCTATTTTTGAGAAATTTTGTATAAATCTCCTATAATATCCTGCTAAACCTAAGAATTGTCGTACCTCAGTTGGGGTTTTTGGAATTTCCCACTTCTTGACTGCTTCAATCTTTGCTGGATCAACTTGAATCTCATTCTGATTAATTATATGTCCTAGGAATTGTACTTCTCTTTTCCAAAATTCACATTTTGAGAATTTTGCATACAACTTTTCCTTTCGTAGTAATTCCAAAGTTAATCTCAGGTGTTGTTCGTGGTCTTCCTTATTTTTAGAGTAAATCAGAATGGCATCTATGAAGACTATAACGAATTTATCTAAATAGGGTTTACATACTTTATTCACTAAATCCATAAATACTACTGGAGCATTGGTTAACCCAAATGGCATTACAAGAAATTCATAATGTCCATACTTAGTCCTGAATGCAGTTTTTGATATATCTTCATCCTGTACTCTTAACTGATGATATCCAGATCTTAAATCTATTTTAGAAAAATAACTAGATCCTTGTAATTGATCAAATAAATCATCAATCCTAGGGAGAGGATATCTATTATTTATGGTAACTATATTGAGTTCTCTATAATCAATACACATCCTTAAAGTTCCATCTTTCTTTTTAACAAACAGAACTGGTGCTCCCCAAGGTGATACACTAGGACGTATAAATCTCTTATCTAATAGTTCTTGTAATTGGGTCATCAGTTCCTTCATTTCAGTTGGTGCTAAACGATATGGTGCTTTAGCAATAGGGGTTGTTCCTGGTATTAATTCTATTTTAAATTCTACTTGGCGAGGGGGTGGTAATCCAGGTAATTCATCAGGAAAAACATCTGAGTATTCATTAACAATAGGAACACTTTCTAAATTCCCTTTATCAAGCTTTGCATCAATTATATGAGCTAAGAAAGCTAAACATTTCTTATTTAAGCATTTTTGTGCTTTTTCACAGGAAATCAATTTCATAATACAATTTGGTCTGTCATCGTATATACAGAGAGTTTTATCTTCCTTAATCAAAGGAATTTTTATCATTTTCTTATCGCATATAATTTCAGCATGGTTCTTACATAACCAATCCATACCTACTACATTATCAAATCCTCCTAATTCAATAGGAATCAGATCTATATCAAAACAATATTCATCTAAGTTCAAAATACAGTTAGGAATAATTTCACCAGCTTCGATTATTTTACCATAAGCTAATTCTATCACATATTATGTCTTAATTTCTCAGAGATTAAACTAAGAGATGGTCTAAAGGTATTTGAAATAAAATTACGAGTTGCTCCTGTATCAAATAATACTTTTACGTACTGGTTGTGATAAGAAACGCCCGTTACCACTTCTGGTTCATGACGAGCTTCTTCAGCTTGTATTACGAAAGCTCTTCCACGGGGGTTTTTTGGTGAACTGGAGCTGTCACACCCTCATTTTCCACGTACGGGGTTTTACCGTCAGGCGTGTGACATAACCAGGATCTCAATAAGCATCAGTTACACCAAACACAGTAATTACAAAACATCACATTAAGTAATTAGATCTTTAAATCAATCATGAGTGTTTCAATCTTGCGGAAACGTTTCAAAAACAGAAATCAATAGTAAATTGTTTCAACATGCGTTTCAACCATAAGAATCCATAACGTTTAACCAAACAATTAGTTGAGTAGTGATGTATGCCATGCATGCATCCTAGCTGAGTTCTTAACCTTGTGCGTTTCTGTGACCTGAGAAAACATGCTAAAATGTGTCAACATAAAGTTGGTGAGTTCACAGGTTTAACAAAAAAATGTGTTTGTAAGCGTATCCATAGTTTGCATTTCAATGGTTTAGTATATATTGCATATCGTTAGGTAGCTAGCCTCTGTTCTTGTTACTTAGCGTTTCGAACCGAAGCTGACTGTTTACGTCCTATTTGTGTTTGTTGTATCCCGTCATGTCTCGTCAGACCATGACAATGTGTTAGGTCAATTTAGCACCCGTTTGACCTCCAATCAAGCTAGCGCGACTAGCCCGGGCGGGGTTTGTCAGACCCAGTAGTACTACTCAAAATTACCTCGCTAATCCCATTACTGACGGTTCGATTGTGTGAGGACATGTTGTGTGTTTGCACTAACGTAACAAGCGATATCAATAATACTGGCAACCATTTATAAAATATGTTTGCATGTTTTCTCCCCCAAAAAGGAAAGAAAGTAAAAAGGGGCCGTGAAACTCACCTTGAATGCACAGCAGAGAAATAATGTTCGAGTAACGGTTAAGGTTTCGGTTAACCTGTGATTCATTCCGTGTACATAAAATTAATATAATTTATTAATTTAAAAATATAACAATTGTTCGGTTTCGCGTTCGCGTCACGGTTCGGTTCGATGTCGGTTATCAACGATCTTCATTCACACGTAAGCACACTAGAATGCATTAACACCACAACATACACATTTGCAAGACACGCGTATTTTTATGAAAAATATATATATTACCGGGCTTTGTGTAAATAATAGGTGTTACGTCACATAATATATGTTTATTAGTTTCCCAAATATAGTTTTCCAAATCTAACCGTCTTATATATATATATAACCCATATATTTTACATAATCTTTGACACTCAAATAAAATGTATTTGTATTGTTCGCACCCTATATACATATGCTTAGTATTATATGCTTTCTTATGTATGATATATACAACACAACCATATGTATATACGCATGTTCTAATATATAAGTCGCTATATATATATTATGCACACACACATGAACTTTAACCCAACGTTACCCGAACCCACACGTTGTACGACACTTACAATATATATTACTTACACATAATATATATAGATACACAGCACATACAATATACCATACACAACATACTTACATACATACATTTGCCTATCAAAACATACACTCAATGCATGCGTTCCCATTATATATATTATACATACTATAATAAATATCAATCACCATATATGCCATGTAACACAACCTAACTTTTATTATTATTATTATGAAGCATGCACCCATGTATTAATCTAATAACACACACATTGATTAATTTACTATATATTAAATTATAAAGAAACACACACACATCGCATGCAGTGAATAACACACACACCTAAACAACAACATACTCAACCCCACACACATGCATTCTATATGCATGCATACCCACTGCAGACTACCCACATAAATATATATGCAGAACATACATACATACATATACACATATGCAGAATTATGTTCACATCCCCCATGCTCACGGTTTGCAACAAATTAACACACTTCTTATATATATATCAACAGACATACATACGCAAGAACGTACACAAGGATATACGCATATCTACCACAGAAATTACACATACCCACAACAGTAACATGCATCTACTCGAGAATCCAAACACAAACTACTTCCTCTTGATTCTACCCGCTGCACACATACGTATACATACAGCCGAATATATATATACATCGGCCACGAACACACACACTGCAGCAGACGAAAAAGACACACACCCAACATACATACGGTTATACATACATACGCAGAACATTATGCATACATACGTTCACGAACCCAACCATCGCAACCTATGAACCCAACGCAAACGTATACGCGGAAACCGTAACCCGAAACCATAACATAACGAATAACGGAGATACGTACCGTATAAGGTTGTCGTCGAAGGCTGCGGTTGATGACAAGAAACTCGCTTGGGAACGACCACCGCGAGTGAAAGGTTGTCGCGAATAGGGAGACGTCGAGGGGGAGTAGTGGTGCGGTGGTCGGAGAAGCGTTGACCGTCTAAGGGCCCCGGTTGATGTTGGATGACTGTTGAAGGTGGAATGTTCTGAACAGAAGGTTGCAGCGATGAAGATAGGGCTGCAGGAGACCGTACGCTGCTATTGGGAAGGTTGCAAGAGTCAAGGGAGAGGTGTTAGAAGGGGCTGCCCGTGTCAGCTTCACAACCAAGTACAAGGATGTCGTGGGGAAGAGCTTCGCCGGAAGGTGAACGGTGGAGTTCGAATGAGTTGCAGGTCACGACCGGGAGAAGAAATCAAGTGTGTAGTTTTTATGCTTCTCAGGTGTAATTGAAGATTGTGAAGAATTGGATATGGTCAGATGATAGTTTATATAAGATTAATTCAATTATTATTGCAGATTCTTTGGCCAAAACATGGAGGAGCAAAACAGGGAAGCAAGTGGAAGAAATCGAGGGTGAATGGGGGGTGGGGTTGGGTGCTTTTTGAATTTACCAAATTGGTCCCCGTAGTTTGTATCAGTTGTCAACTGAAACATAAGGTTTTGTTTCAATTTTTATAAAATTAACTCTTATTTACCGAAAATTACGAGATGTTACAGTCTCCCCTACTTTAGGAAATTTCGTCCCGAAATTTGTTCACGAGGAGGCTGAAACGAAAAGATGAGGATACTTGGATTACATTTGATCCTCCCGTTCCCAGGTGAACTCTGGTCCACGCTTTGAGTTCCATCGGACTTTGACAATAGGAATACGACTGTGTCTGAATGTCTTGACCTCTCGGTCCATAATTTCCACTGGTTCCTCGATGAAGCGTAGTTGTTCGTCAACATGTACCTCGTCCAACGGTATGACGAGAGTCTCGTCAGCCAGGCATTTCCTCAGGTTTGAAACATGGAACACATCATGTACTCCACTGAGTTCTTCAGGTAAGTTCAACTGATAGGCTACGGGACCAACCCGTTTGACAATTTCAAACGGTCCCACGTACCTAGGGTTTAGTTTTCCACGTTTCCCGAAACGAATCACGCCTTTCCAAGGTGACACTTTCAACAGTACTTTGTCACCAATCTGAAACTCCAATGGCTTACGACGCTTGTCGGCGTAACTCTTTTGTCGGTCACGTGCTGCTGCCATACGGTTACGGATCTGCACAATCTTCTCAGTCGTCTCATGCACGAGTTCAGGACTGGTAAGTTGACTTTCCCCAACTTCTACCCAACAAATAGGTGACCGGCACTTACGCCCATACAGTGCCTCAAATGGAGCAGCCTTGATAGAGGTATGATAACTGTTATTATAGGAGAACTCAACCAATGGTAAATGAGTTTCCCAGCTGCTGCCAAAATCAATCACACAGGCACGCAACATGTCTTCCAGTGTCTGGATCGTACGCTCACTTTGACCATCGGTTTGCGGGTGATACGCGGTACTCATATCCAGCCGCGTTCCCAATGATCGTTGTAATGATTGCCAGAAATGAGAAGTGAACCGAGCGTCACGATCAGAAATGATAGATATCGGCACGCCATGCCGAGAGACTATTTCCCTTAAATAGATACGTGTCAGCTTCTCCATTCGATCAGTCTCTCGGATTGCCAGAAAGTGTGCAGATTTCGTTAAGCGATCTACTATAACCCAAATGGTATCGCATCCGCTGGGGGTCCTAGGTAACTTCATGATAAAATCCATGGAGATCTGTTCCCATTTCCACACTGGAATTTCCGGTTGTTGAAGTAAACCGGATGGTCTCTGGTATTCCACCTTAACCTTGGAACAGGTTAAGCATTTGCTTACGTATGTGGCTATCTCTGCTTTCATTTTCGGCCACCAGTAAAATTCTTTCAGGTCTTGATACATCTTGTCTGAACCTGGATGAATCGAGTAACGTGACTTATGAGCTTCATCCATTATCAGCTCTCGCAAATTCCCGTACTGTGGTACCCAAATCCGTTTCATAAAATAACAGATCCCATCAGCTTTAACCTCCAACTGTTTCTCCATTCCTCGCATGGATTCTGCTTTGAGATTCTCCGTCTTTAAGGCCTCAGACTGAGCAGCTCTGATTTGTGCTGGTAGGTCAGAGTGGATAGTCATTTGTAATGCACGCACCCGACGAGGCTTTAGGGTTTCCTTACGACTAAGGGCATCGGCTACCACATTAGCCTTACCCGGATGATACTTGATCGCACAGTCGTAGTCGTTCAACAATTCGACCCAACGACGTTGTCTCATGTTCAGCTCTTTCTGTTCAAAGATGTGCTGGAGACTCTTGTGATCGGTGTAAATGGTGCATCTGGTACCGTACAAGTAATGTCTCCAAATCTTCAAGGCAAAAATCACTGCACCCAATTCCAGGTCATGGGTGGTATAGTTCTTCTCGTGAACCTTCAGTTGTCTCGAGGCGTAAGCTATCACCTTGTCGCGTTGCATCAGAACACAACCCAATCCTTGAATGGATGCGTCACAATACACCACGAAATCATCTGTCCCCTCTGGTAGTGCCAATATCGGTGCACTACAGAGTTTCTGTTTCAATAGTTGAAAAGCCGCCTCTTGACTTTCACCCCATTTGTATGTCGTTCCTTTGTGGGTTAAAGCGGTGAGAGGTTGTGCAATTCTAGAGAATCCCTCTATGAATCGTCGGTAATATCCTGCTAACCCCAGGAATTGCCTTATCTCAGTCGGTGTCTTAGGTGTAGCCCAATTCTTTATCGCCACAATCTTGGCAGGATCAACATGTATTCCCTTCTCATTAACAACATGACCTAGGAATTGCACTTCACGTATCCAAAAGTCACACTTAGAGAATTTGGCGTACAGTTGCTCATTCTTCAACAATTGCAAGATCAATCGTAGATGCTCTTCATGGTCCTCCTTGTTCTTAGAGTATATCAGTATATCATCGATAAACACAATAACAAACTAATCGAGATAGGGTTTGCACACGCGATTCATGAGGTCCATGAATACCGCAGGTGCATTAGTCAACCCAAAAGGCATGACCAAGAACTCGTAATGACCATAACGAGTACGGAATGCGGTTTTGGAGATGTCCTCCTCACGAACTCGGAGTTGATGATAACCAGACCTCAAGTCGATCTTCGAATAATAGCTTGATCCCTGAAGCTGATCAAACAAGTCGTCGATACGAGGTAGAGGATATCGGTTCTTGACTGTGACTTTGTTTAATTCTCTATAATCGATGCACATTCGGAAAGTGCCGTCCTTCTTCTTAACAAAGAGAACAGGGGCTCCCCAAGGTGATGAGCTAGGTCGGATAAAGCCCTTATCTAAAAGCTCCTGAAGTTGTGATGACAACTCCTGTAATTCGTTTGGTGCTAATCGATAAGGTGCTCTAGCAATCGGGGCTGCACCGGGAGTCAGTTCGATTTGAAATTCCACTTGGCGATGAGGTGGTAGTCCAGGAAGATCCTCTGGAAACACCTCTGGAAAATCTCTTACCACGGGAATGTCTTCTATTTTCTTTTCCTCGGACTGCTTGTCGGTGACGAGTACCAGAATAGCCACACGTCCTTTTTGTAACAACTTTTGTGCCTTCATGTAAGAGATAATACCCATTACTGCACCACTCCTATCGCCTTGGACTGTAAGAATTTCATCACCAACAGGGATTCGTATGATCTTCTCGTGACATATGACTTCTGCTTGCTTATTAGAGAGCCAATCCATGCCTACCACAACGTCGAAACTTCCTAGTGTAACAGGCATAAGATCTATAGCGAAAGTATGACCAGCGAGTTCTATCTTACAATCTCTAAGAATGTGTGTTACATGGATTTGTTTACCGTCAGCCAATTCTACGGTATATTTGGATTCTAAGGCAGAAGGAATATCATTTAGAAGACTACAGAACTTTAAGGATATGAAACTCCTATCGGCTCCAGTATCAAATAGTATAGAAGCAAAACAACCATTCAGGGGAAACGTACCAGTAACCACATTCTGGTCATCCCTTGCCTCGCCGGAACCGATCACGAATGCGCGACCCTTGGCATTGCCCCCGTTATTATCCTTGTTTCCATTCTTCAGCTGCGGGCAATCCTTCATGTAGTGGCCCTCCTTACCACACTTATAGCAGCCTCTAGTCACTCCACCCTGTCGTTGTTGTTGGAGTTGTTGTTGCTGAGTCATTAGTTCACCCCGGCAGTCTTTGGCTGCATGACCCATCTTTCCACATCTCTGACAACGGAGTCGATCACATGGGCCACGATGATGGAAGTTGCACCGGTTACACTTAGGACTCTTGCCCGCGTAGTTGCTCGATCCCTGGCCATAATTATTGTTGTTGTTGTTTTGGTTGTTGTTGGTGAACTGTCTTGATGAATCAAACTTTCTGATTGGTTGTTGCTGGGTGTTATTGGAGCTTGAAGACTTGCTGTGGTTACCCTCCCATTTCCTTTTGTGATCTGATGAACCAGAAGCAGCGCCACGTTTAGGCAAGGTGCCCTGTGCCACTGCCTGGTCGGTGAGTTTATGAGCCAGTCGGATGGCCTGCTGGATAGTGACAGGATCAGCAGCCATCACACTAGCCTGGATTTGAGGAGCCAGGCCATCAATGTACTTTTCGATCCGTTTGTAGGCCGGAGTCACCATCTGAGGACATAATGCTGCCAACTCGTGTGAACGAGTCGTGTACTCCTCAATGTCAGAACCAACCATCTTCAAATTCCAAAATTCTGCCTCCAGTTTCTGGACTTCGTTTCGGGGGCAGTACTCTTCTTTCATTAAAATCTTGAAGTCTTCCCAAGGCATACCGTTAGCAGCATCAAGTCCTAAGGTTTGAACCTGTGAGTTCCACCATGTCAAAGCTGGTCCTTCCAAAGTGCCGGAAGCATACTTGACACGGTTTTCTGCTGGACAGTTACACATTGCAAAGGCGGATTCCAGCTTCTCAATCCAACGAAGGAGGGTAACAACACCTTCGGAGCCTTTGAAGGAATGAGGTTTGCAGTCCATGAACATCTTGAAAGTGCAGACTGCTTGACCTGGAATGAGTGGATACGTATTAATGATTTAAGGATTGTTACGTAGGGTATCAAGGATTTGATCCAAAAGATCTATTTGATAGAGGTTTACCTCCTTGGTTTTGGCTCTGGTTGATATTGTTGTTTTGATTTTGGTTCCTGGTCTGTTCGAACGCCTCGAGCGCTTCAGCAACACGCTCATTTATGATGGCATTGAGTTCAGCTTGTGTTAGATTAATGTTTCCTTGTCCACGTGGGCGTCCAACTCTTCGTCCAGACATGATTCTACGTATTCACAATACACAACAGTCACTATCGAATAATAACTATTCATAACAATAATCTGTTTCATACTAGTAGAAATGGAGGATTTGTTTGCTTATCGATAGTGAGGTTTTATGAGAACTGAGACTTTATGTCTCCAAGTATAGAAATGAAAATTTGTACTGACTATGACCGTTATCACCTAATAGAGTTACCAGAATTCTCATGCACGACAAATTACAATTACGTGTGCACCCGTGATTCTAATTTGCTTTGCATGGTCATTCATGGCTTCTCCCATTCGTGATAACATACCTTGTCAAGTACTGAGTGCTATCTGTTAAGACTAGCGAAGATGATGAGTACGATAGAGTTTGCTGTGGTGTTCAAATCTTGAATAGTTTATTTCGGGAAACGAAATCAAGGACAAGAATTATTCAACATGACAATGAGATGTTCCGAGTGTATTCGTTTGATTCGTGAATCAAAGCAAGTACGTTGACTAATCAAAGTATTTAGTCAACCACAACTTTGTTGAAACATGCGTACCTATAAGCAGATACTCATCCCAAGGGTTCCCAGGTAAGGTAAACAGGTCCATCGGTTGATTTGGATATATGCGAATACCTTGCCTAGACAGAACACCCCGAGATACAGGCATCTTACTCTTCTAGCATTGCATGTATTCAGTGGTGGGACACAGACTTTGACGAGACTTTGGAATCCATTAATAACAATCGAGGTTTTGGAGTTTGAAATCACTTGAATTAGGCACTCAACCTTCCCGTATGTTAAAGTAAAAGTTTTCAAGCATCCATAGCTTAGAAATCTATGTGTGTGTAACTAATGCCAATCCAGCTATAGTCTAAAATGCAATGCAAATGAGATGCAAGTCCATTTTAGTTCGCTATAACTAATGCTCTGATACCAATCTGTCACACCCTCATTTTCCACGTACGGGGTTTTACCGTCAGGCGTGTGACATAACCAGGATCTCAGATAAGCATCAGTTACACCAAACACAGTAATTACAAAACATCACATTAAGTAATTAGATCTTTAAATCAATCATGAGTGTTTCAATCTTGCGGAAACGTTTCAAAAACAGAAATCAATAGTAAATTGTTTCAACATGCGTTTCAACCATAAGAATCCATAACGTTTAACCAAACAAATTAGTTGAGTAGTGATGTATGCCATGCATGCATCCTAGCTGAGTTCTTAACCTTGTGCGTTTCTGTGACCTGAGAAAACATGCTAAAATGTGTCAACATAAAGTTGGTGAGTTCACAGGTTTAACAAAAAAAATGTGTTTGTAAGCGTATCCATAGTTTGCGTTTCAATGGTTTAGTATATATTGCATATCGTTAGGTAGCTAGCCTCTGTTCTTGTTACTTAGCGTTTCGAACCGAAGCTGACTGTTTACGTCCTATTTGTGTTTGTTGTATCCCGTCATGTCTCGTCAGACCATGACAATGTGTTAGGTCAATTTAGCACCCGTTTGACCTCCAATCAAGCTAGCGCGACTAGCCCGGGCGGGGTTTGTCAGACCCAGTAGTACTACTCAAAATTACCTCGCTAATCCCATTACTGACGGTTCGATTGTGTGAGGACATGTTGTGTGTTTGCACTAACGTAACAAGCGATATCAATAATACTGGCAACCATTTATAAAATATGTTTGCATGTTTTCTCCCCCAAAAAGGAAAGAAAGTAAAAAGGGGCCGTGAAACTCACCTTGAATGCACAGCAGAGAAATAATGTTCGAGTAACGGTTAAGGTTTCGGTTAACCTGTGATTCATTCCGTGTACATAAAATTAATATAATTTATTAATTTAAAAATATAACAATTGTTCGGTTTCGCGTTCGCGTCACGGTTCGGTTCGATGTCGGTTATCAACGATCTTCATTCACACGTAAGCACACTAGAATGCATTAACACCACAACATACACATTTGCAAGACACGCGTATTTTTATGAAAAATATATATATTACCGGGCTTTGTGTAAATAATAGGTGTTACGTCACATAATATATGTTTATTAGTTTCCCAAATATAGTTTTCCAAATCTAACCGTCTTATATATATATATATAACCCATATATTTTACATAATCTTTGACACTCAAATAAAATGTATTTGTATTGTTCGCACCCTATACATATGCTTAGTATTATATGCTTTCTTATGTATGATATATACAACACAACCATATGTATATACGCATGTTCTAATATATAAGTCGCTATATATATATTATGCACACACACATGAACTTTAACCCAACGTTACCCGAACCCACACGTTGTACGACACTTACAATATATATTACTTACACATAATATATATAGATACACAGCACATACAATATACCATACACAACATACTTACATACATACATTTGCCTATCAAAACATACACTCAAATGCATGCGTTCCCATTATATATATTATACATACTATAATAAATATCAATCACCATATATGCCATGTAACACAACCTAACTTTTATTATTATTATTATGAAGCATGCACCCATGTATTAATCTAATAACACACACATTGATTAATTTACTATATATTAAATTATAAAGAAACACACACACATCGCATGCAGTGAATAACACACACACCTAAACAACAACATACTCAACCCCACACACATGCATTCTATATGCATGCATACCCACTGCAGACTACCCACATAAATATATATGCAGAACATACATACATACATATACACATATGCAGAATTATGTTCACATCCCCCATGCTCACGGTTTGCAACAAATTAACACACTTCTTATATATATATCAACAGACATACATACGCAAGAACGTACACAAGGATATACGCATATCTACCACAGAAATTACACATACCCACAACAGTAACATGCATCTACTCGA
Organism: Flaveria linearis; assembly: GCA_024085815.1. NCBI lineage: Eukaryota > Viridiplantae > Streptophyta > Magnoliopsida > Asterales > Asteraceae > Flaveria > Flaveria linearis. The sequence continues at coordinate 10,705,341 of CM044004.1, read as the reverse complement.
GAATCCAAACACAAACTACTTCCTCTTGATTCTACCCGCTGCACACATACGTATACATACAGCCGAATATATATATACATCGGCCACGAACACACACACTGCAGCAGACGAAAAAGACACACACCCAACATACATACGGTTATACATACATACGCAGAACATTATGCATACATACGTTCACGAACCCAACCATCGCAACCTATGAACCCAACGCAAACGTATACGCGGAAACCGTAACCCGAAACCATAACATAACGAATAACGGAGATACGTACCGTATAAGGTTGTCGTCGAAGGCTGCGGTTGATGACAAGAAACTCGCTTGGGAACGACCACCGCGAGTGAAAGGTTGTCGCGAATAGGGAGACGTCGAGGGGGAGTAGTGGTGCGGTGGTCGGAGAAGCGTTGACCGTCTAAGGGCCCCGGTTGATGTTGGGATGACTGTTGAAGGTGGAATGTTCTGAACAGAAGGTTGCAGCGATGAAGATAGGGCTACAGGAGACCGTACGCTGCTATTGGGAAGGTTGCAAGAGTCAAGGGAGAGGTGTTAGAAGGGGCTGCCCGTGTCAGCTTCACAACCAAGTACAAGGATGTCATGGGGAAGAGCTTCGCCGGAAGGTGAACGGTGGAGTTCGAATGAGTTGCAGGTCACGACCGGGAGAAGAAATCAAGTGTGTAGTTTTTATGCTTCTCAGGTGTAATTGAAGATTGTAAAGAATTGGATATGGTCAGATGATAGTTATATAAGATTAATTCAATTATTATTGCAGATTCTTTGGCCAAAACATGGAGGAGCAAAACATGGAAGCAAGTGGAAGAAATCGAGGGTGAATGGGGGTGGGGTTGGGTGCTTTTTGAATTTACCAAATTGGTCCCCGTAGTTTGTATCAGTTGTCAACTGAAACATAAGGTTTTGTTTCAATTTTTATAAAATTAACTCTTATTTACCGAAAATTACGAGATGTTACAGGAGCCTTGCCTTTCCGTTGTGGACATTCATTACAAAAATGGTTCTCGTTTCCACACTGAAAGCAGACTGGTTTAGGGTTGGTGGGGTTCTTGCAATCTCGGGATATATGTCCTTTCTTCTTGTAATTATAACAAATCACTGTCATACAATTTCCTGAATGATATCTTTGGTAGATATTGCACCGTGGTTGCCTTTCAATTTTCTTTTCCTGAGCTGCTCCTAAGAAATTTCTTTGTGGAGGTCGGGTCATTCTTTTCTGAAGGTTTTCTCCAAATTTCCTTCCTGTGTGGTTTTCATTCAACTTTTTTTTCTCTCCTATTTTTGGATTGCTTAAGGATCCATTCTTGATCATTTCATCTATCAAACTTCCTGACAGGATTACTGCTTCCTGAAAAGTTTTGGTCCTTACGGATTTTACTAATCCTCTTATTTGTGGTACTAGCCCCCAAATATATCTTTCTATCCTTTTTGATTCAGGGGTTATCAGATGTGGTACTAACCTGGACAGTTCTTTATATCTGTCAGTGTATTCTCGATGTGCAGCTCCTTTCATTTCTAGTGCCAAAAATTCAGCCTCTAATTTTTCTATTTCATTATAAGGACAATATTTTTCTATCACTAGATTTCTAAAATCTTTCCAACTTATCTTATTCATAATATGCCTACCTTTATTGTGTACCTCCATTTTCCACCAGGATTGTGCCTCTCCTTTCAGTGAATGCGAAGCAAACATTGTCTTGTAGTTATCGGCACAGTTACTAATTTCAAAGGCTGCTTCCATTTCATCTAACCATCGTAAGGTTTGCACAGCTCCTCCTTTTCCATCAAATTCTCAGGGTCTGCAGGACATAAAGGTGTTGTAAGAACATCCTTTTGAGACTCCATTCAGGATGTCTTCCTCCTGTCATTCTTCTGATTTAATATTTTCGAGCATTTCCTGTGGGTATGAGGTGGTTCTAAAGTTCAGACTTTGTTGTAGTTGGGTTATCAGAGTAGGTAACGTAGCTTCTATTTGTTGGGCTACTATTTGAGAAATTCTGTCATTCTCATTTGTGTCATTATTCACTGGTGTTTCTTCCCTAAATCGGGTTCTAGGTCGTCCCACTCGAGCTGTTCTTCGTATAGGTTGAGTGTTTCTTTTTGGCGGCATGATTCACTATTGTGAATTATAATATCAGTATCATAAATGGATATTCTAAGACAAATTTATTTAGCACATAACATATAAAAATTTAAACACAAAGACATATATTTATATTATTAAGTTCTTATTTTTATTCTGACAAGTTAGACTATAGCTTTCTAGTTTCTGCGAATCCATTCTCATATCTTTGTGAAGATATTATTCTTAGGTGTTTTGAGTTTCTTGACATCCTTCTGGATTCTCCAGATTACTTGTTGTATTTTTTGAGTTTCCTAAGGGTCCGCTGAGCTGTCTTCACTTGATCCTCATTCAGCTTTTATCTTTTAATTATTTTACTTTTGTTTTCAGATGAATCAGAATTTTGTATTTCTATATCCTCAGCTTGCTTAGCTACAAATCTGTCTCCACATTGTATCTTTTTCCTAGGGGTCTTAATTGTATATCCTCCAATGTGTACAGGTGCACGTCGAACATAAAATTTTGGCTCATTTTCAACTTCCAGTTGAGGAATTTCCATCACTTGTTGGGGTTCTGGTTCAGGTGTTATTTTCTTAGAGTTGCTATGGTCTGAGCACTCGAAAGGATCAGTCTCATTGTAGTAACTATCTGAATTCATAACTGCAAAAATTTCTTTATAAATTTACACAAAATGGTTAGTCACATATTTTTATTATAATTATTAAAGTTAAGCATAAAATAATAGAATTTCACATAAAATCATATCACACAAGTATACATATGTATCAAATACTTTGTTCATCATTATTTGAGCTTATGCTTATAGTCTAGGTATTTTCATAGTTATCTAATTCTCTATAACCAATGGTTCTGATACCAACCTGTTACATCCCGGCGAAAGCCTGAAGCGATTTTTAGGTGTGACTTGTTTGTTCAGAATGCATTTGATTATAAGGAATCAAATTACAAACAATATTAATACATAAAACACATAACTTGATTATATATATCATAAGTTAGGATTACATCATTACATATAAAGTCAAAATTTAATATAATCCTTATTAAAACTTTATTTAACTAAATATCTCCAAATACGATGGAAATGAGTGTCCACCACAACACTCCCATCGTAGATGTTGACGGTTAGACTTACACAAACCCTTCCAACGACTTCACTCCAGCCGTTGTACACATCAAAAGAGAAATCAACATTGCTAGTCATTTTCACCTGAAAAAGCATACTCAAAACAGTCAACATAAAGTTGGTGAGATCATAGGTTTATTTTCTGACAAAATATTTTATTGATGCACTAATTACAACCAAACCTGCTCATACACATAATTCATACTGTCACGAAATAATTCACAAAATTAGATAATATAGCATCACAACACTCATTCTATTGGTGTAGGAAATATTCAAGTAGCATCACAACACTCATCCTGTTGGTGCAAAATATTCTCCTAAGTAGCGCTACCAATATTATCAGACGGTTCATTATTCGAATTAATGGTTGTATCACAAATGACAGTACATCTCAAAATAGTTTCAAAAATAATACATCAAATAAACAGTATTCTTTTTCCCCAAAAACTTTACAAACACCAAAAGGGGGCTATGAGTCTCATCTATTCTCCAAAATGTAACCTATAAAAATAATTTATAAGATAGATAAAAAATTTTAAAATTTTTAGAACCTCAGATATAACCAATTCTTAAAAATTTAGCTGTAATATAGTCAGATAATATTACCATAAAATTCCCAATTTTTATTTTATTATTTATAAATTGTTATAATTATCCCAAATCCTCCATAAATCACTACAAATAGTTACTGTTATCCAAAAATTCCTAAAATTTACAGATTATTACCTCAACAGTTTGTATCATTCCATAAATTTTTTGATGTCTAATTCATAACAGATTTCTTTCTGTAAATCTTATAATATTCCCAAAATTCACTAAAAATACTATATAACTTCAAAAATTATGAAGTTTATACCATCTGTTGAATTTGATTTATAATGTCTTCATTAAATTTTTCACAATTTATGGTACTGATTAAGTATTTCTTTTGATTTTTCCTTTACAGATCACTTAAAAATTCATTTTTCAATCATAAAAGGAAATAAATTAGAAAATAAATTAGAAAATAATTCCTGGAGGCTTTATATCTCAAAAGAGTCATTCTATGATTTTTTACTAAAATTTACAAAATGATATTCAGTATCTTTAGAAGCTTTTTCAATGTTTATTCCCACAATCGCTATTATTTAGTATTTTTACTAGATTTTCTTAATAATTTAAGTTTTAATCCTCCATAAATCCCATAATCTCTTTTTGTCACAAGTTTCCTAAAATTCTTAGTTTTTAAACATTTCATTATTGTGAGTTGATGAAACTTTAGAATTTCAAGGTATTAGGATTTGTTTTGATGTTTAGATACATCAAAACTAATTACCTATGTGTTTATAACACATGTGTAATCATTGGTATCTAAATACCTTAAAAGGGATTATAACCTTGTAAATGACGAGAAGAGGAACTGATGATGATCGAGTGATGGTCGGGGGGGTGTCTTGAATCCTCAACTTGAGAAACGGGTCTTGATCTTGGTGTATACTTTGATGATAACCGAGAGGTGTGAGGTTTTTGTGGGGTTGTGATGGTCGCGGTTATTGATGATTGTGTGAAAGCCGAGAGATGTGAGGTGAGTTGTGGTGTTTGTTCTTGTGGAGTGACCGAGAGATGAAGAGAGATTGGTGTTTGTTGGTTGTGATTTAAGAGGAAGAAGGTAGCGGTTTTTTGGGATGCCTTAGCCGGAGGTAGTTATTATGTTTTAAGAAAGCCAAAGTTGTAATGTATGTATATACACTCCCGGTCGGTTTGGCTTTAATGATACATCAAGTGACTTAGGCTTTATCTTAGGTGAGTAAGCATCCATAGGTGTGCTTAGTCAACTTGTAGGCTAGGTGGGAATCTAGGAAGCTAGCTTGGTGTTGTGCTTATGTGGCCGAGAGTGGTTTAGGGGTTGCCACCATTCAATTTTAATCATAATAGTTCATGTGTTTTTGTGTTTATCTAAATTGTGGTTGTGGTCGTTTTTAGCTGAGGGTTTTAAATAGGAGTGTTAATAGCTCACTTAGTCATTAAACTAAGTATTAAACAAGGTTTTAGTCGGATTTTTGTTTTGTTCTAATGAGCTAAGCTTGGGGTTTAGTGTTTAGGTGTTTTTGTTTGTTTAGTTTTGTTTTGATGCTAAGTTTCCTCCAATGTTTTCGTGATGTTTAATGGAGTTGTAACATGAAACATATGATTTTGTAGTGTTGAAGTACTTTTGAGTTATACATTGTTTGGTAACATAATTTTTTTACATGCACACGTAGTTCACATACATGCAAGCATGCAATCAATATAATACATTCATATATGCTTATGTAAAATGCATGTATGTATCATTCTTAGACTTATATATATATATATATATATATATATATATATATATATATATATATATTTACTAATGGCTATTATATATATATATATATATATATATATATATATATATATATATATATATATATATATATATATATATATATATATATATATATATATATACATGCATGCACACTTAAATTCTACATATATATGCACGCAAACAAGCATACGTAAAATACATAATGTAATTTATTAAATAATATTCATAAGATGTTAGTCGTAATATAAAATTTTCTTTAAGATAAAATAGTCTATCTATATTTTTTTAGGGTTGCCACATTTTGCGAACTTTGTGATTATTGAACCATGTATGTAAGTTACCGAACCATGTATGTAAGTTACAAAACCATAAGATTGTATGATAAAAATTACTTGATTGATATATGCTTTCATCTAATATGTAATGAATTAAGATTAAAACTTAATTAGACATTAACAAATAAGTTAACTTTTAGAAAGTTGATACAAAAACCAAATTCAGATTGATTATAATCATTTGATCGAACACTAAAATAACATATAAACTAAACAAAATTCTTGGATTATTAGGGTGTTGATAAACCTAAAGTAATCTTGATTAGTTGATTATTAGGCCAATAAATAAACTAAACCGTAACTTAAGAGTTGAGATTGTCATTAGTGCCATAAGGTGACACTTAGCACTACATGAACACATATCACACTCCTAAACATGACACATATAACCCTAAACTAACACCTCACAAGCCTAAAACTAGTGATCATGATGACTTCCTAATCCTTTTTTAACTCTCGGCCGATGGACACCATAACATGTCATATCTCAGAGGAAGCGTAAAATATTTGGGTGTGACTTTTGGCTCAAAACACATTGATTACAAAATCATATATGCACAATAGTTAACTAAATACAAACTTTAATTAGATATATTTTTTGGGTTACATCATATATACAAAATTTGTATCTATAAGACTTTTACATATAATACTTCACGTAATCTCTCAACTAGTAATGGACATGAACGTCCACGTAAATATTGAGATCCACCAAGTCAAAGGTTATCCAAATACATAGCTTCCCTACATATTCAAACCACCTATTGTACATGTTGAAGGTATAAACGAGATTATAAAACATGTTGATAACCTGAAAAAGCATAATCAACAGTCAACATAATGTTAGTGAGAACATAGATTTAACCAAATTTTTCTTAATTGACGCAATGTAAACAAGTCCACAACCAAACCTACTTATATGCCGGGTGATTCATAACTATCACAAATATAAATCACAGAATAAAATAATGTAACATCACCATCCCTTATTTGGCAGATGCAAGAAAACATGTTCCTAAGTAGTGCTACCTAATATATCTGACAAATCCTTATACGAATTAATGGTTGTGATACATAGCAGTCAAATGACAGTAATTTATCAAAAATCCTTATTTAAATTAGAATCAAACAATAAATTAAACAGTATGCTTTTTTCCTTAAAAATGTATAAATAAAAAAAGGCTATGTTACTCACTTTAATTCCAGCAATTTATCAATAATTTACTTTAAATAATATTTGTTAGTATAAGAACATTTTTCTTTTAAGGTTTATTACTTATATTATTACCTAAAATTTTAAAACGGTAGTTATCAATGTCCAAATATTATCAAATTTTACAAACAGTGATACTGTTATGTCTAGATTATCCTATAAAAATTTCATTTAATACTTCTTCACATGTAATTTCCTAGAATTTTTACAATATTCGTAATAAATAGTAGAAATTTTTATATATCTCTAAAAACTCTAAAATTTATACAAACTGACTTTTTCAGTATATCAAATTTTATTTACAATTTTCATGATTATACCTACTGTTTTGCTATCACTTTTGATTTTCTACTTATTAATTGTTCTAAAATATGAAACTTTATTATACTAATGAATCAATTCACAAAATTTATTTTGTTACTCAAGTATAATATTAGGGTCATGATATAAATTTTCCAGATTTTTATTATGTCCCACTCTCCTATTTGTTATTTTCTTTTATTTTCTTAATTTAATCATATAAATTAATATATCCCATATTATTATTTTATATTTTCCAGTCTAATATTTCTAATATTTCCTAAAAAAAATTTAAAATTTTATTTCCATGATCACAATCATTTAAATATTTAATCTAATCTACTTAGTAATTTATGAAATAACAAATATTTCAACCCGTTAAACCTTTTGTTTTTTTTTAAATCTTTGGTTTTTATAAAAATTCTTAAACCTTTATGTTACATAATCATTTCTTATTGATTTTTTATTAAAAATCAAGTATTCATTAGATTTGTAAGTAACTTCGATGGTTAATAACATAAAGGGTTGGATATATATGTATGTTAAACATACATATAACTTTTTAAGCTTGTTAATCATAGATTTTAAGAATCAAATCTTGATTCGGTGTAGAAGAAAGATTTAGAGAATTGCTGTTAGGTTCTTGATGATCTACTTGGTTTGGTTATTCTTGAGCTTGGAGTGTTGGTCACAAGTGTGTTGAAGATGGTTGATGTTATCATGAAGATATGGTGCTTATGATGATGGTGCTCGGTTGATGTGGGGCCGAGAGAGAGACAGCAAGAGGTTGTAGATAATGTAGTGAAGATGGTGGGTTGTGTGGTTTGGAAACCGATAGAGGGCAAAGGATGGTGGTGGTTAGGCGATGGCAATGGTGGTGTTATGGTGTCTATCAGTCAAGAGTTCAAAGAGGATTAGGAAGTCATCATGATCACTAGTTTTAGGCTTCTAAGGTGTTAGTTTAGGGTAATATGTGTCATGTTTAGGAGTGTGATAAGTGTTCATGTAGTGCTAGGTGTCACCTTATGGCACTAATGTCAATCTTAACTCTTAAGCTAAGGTTTAGTTTGTTTAATTAGCCTAGTAGTCAACTAATCAAGATTAGTTTAAGTTTATCAACAGCTTAATGATTCGAGAATTATGTTTAGTTTGTATGTTAGTTTAGTGTTCAAATGATTATAATTAATTTAGATTTGGTTTTTAGTATCAACTTTCTAAAAGTTAACTTATTTGGTAATGTTTGATTAAGTTTTAATCTTAATTCGTTACATATAAGATAAAAGCATATATCATCAAGTAACTAATCATACAATCTTATGGTTTGGTAACTTACATACAAGGTTTTGTAATCATAAAGTTTGCAAAAGTTTACATACATGCTCATGTAATTACTTTTGCATGCATGCATGTTCACGTATCATATTCATATATACATGCCTGTTAAATTATACATATAAAGTTCTTATAGGGTTAGTCAAATAAGTCACCTTATACAATAAGATATCTATATCTATATATATATATATACACTCACTCACACACACACTACCGACTTATAATAATTCTTAAGGCTTTTAATTTACCTAACCTGAGTTTTAGGGTTGTCACGTTCTCCCTCTGTAAAAAGAATTTTGTCCTGAAATTCATTTGTTGTTACTATCGGATGATGTGGAGAGTTTGTCTTTATAATCTCCCTTTTCATTAGTTTAACCTTAAATAAACGGGGATATTTTATTTTCATTTTATCTTCCCTTTCCCATGTAAATTCAGGTCCTCTTTTTGAATTCAATTTGACCTTCACTATTAGGATCTTACTTCTCTTTAAACTTTCACTTCTCTATCCATAACTGCTATTGGTTCTTCCATAAAATGAAGTTTTTTTTATCTATTTTGATCTCATGTATTGGTACCTTTAATTTCTCATCATTCAGACATTTATTCAAGTTGGACACATGAAAGGTGTTATGTACTTAACTTAACTCCTGAGGCTAGTCTAACTTGTATGCTATCCTATCAATTAATTCAAAGTGCCAACATACAGAGGGTTTAACTTATTCGTTTTCCCGAATCGAATGATTCCCTTTAAGGGTGATAGTTTTAAGTATACCTTATCTCCCATTTGAAATTCTAAAGGCTTTCTTCTTTTATCAGCATAACTCTTTTGCCTATGATGTGTTGCCTTCAATCTGTCATTAATTTCACTAATTTTATCATATATTTCATGTAAAAGTTCTGAACCTGTAAGTTGTTTATCTCCTACCTCATTTCAACACAAAGGTTATCTACACTTCCTTCCATATAAAGCTTCAAATGGAGCCGCCCATATACTAGCATGGTAATTATTGTTATATTAAAATTCTATCAAAGGTAAGTGTATATCCTAGTTACCACCAAAATCTAACGCACGAGCTTGTAACATATCTTCCAATGTCTGGATTGTTTTCTTACTTTATCCATCTGTTTATGGATGATATCTTGAACTCATATTTACTTGACTTCCTTATCTACTCTCTCTGTCAGATATTATTGAAATTGGTATTCCGTGTCTAGACACATATGTAATTACCTTATCTTGTTACATTAGAACACATCTTTAACCTTGATGTGATGTATCATAATATACCACAAAATCATCTGTACCATCTTGAAGAGCTAAAATAGGAGGGCTGCATTATTTATTTTTCAAAAGTTCAAATGCAATATTTTGTCTTTCTCCTAAAACATATGGCTTATTTTTCTAAGTCAATTTTGTCTGTGGTTGAGCTATTCTCGAGAAATTTTCTGTAAATCTCCTATAATAACCAGCAAAACCTAAGAATTAACATAATTTAGTTGGTGTTTTTGGATCTTCCCAATTCTTAATTGCTTTGATCTTTGCTGGGTCGACCTGGATTCCTTCTTGGTTAACCACATATCCTAAGAATTATACTTCTCTTTTTTAGAATTCATATTTTGAGAATTTGGCATACAGTTCTTATTTTCTAAGTAACTCCAAAGTTAGCTTTAGGTGCTTCTCATATTCTTCCTTACTTTTAAAATAGATTAAGATGTCATCTATGAAGACTATGACAAATTCATTTAAGTAAGGTTTGCACACTCTATTCATTAGATCCATAATACTGCTAGAGTATTAGTTAACTCAAATGGCAGTACAAGGAACTCATAATGACCATATCGAGTTCTTAACACGGTCTTAGATATATCATCATCTCACACCCTTAACTGGTGATATCATGACCTTAATTCAATTTTTAAAAAATAACTAAATCCTTGCAGCTGATCAAATAGGTCATCTATTCTAGGGAGAGGAAATCTATTCTTAATAGTTACTTCACTGAGCACTCTATAATCAATGCACATCCTAAAGGTTCCATCTTTCTTCTTCACGAATAAAACTAGAGCTCCTAATGGTAAAACACTAGGATGCATGAATCCTTTATCCAAGAGCTTCTGTAATTGATTCATCAATTCCTTCATTTCTGATGGCGCCAAACGATGTGGAGACTTGGCAATAGGTGAAGTCCCTGGTGCTAATTTAATTTTGAATTCTACTTGACGAGGGGCAACAATCCTTGTAATTCGTCAGGAAATACTTCTGGATATTCTCTAATAATAGGAACATCTTCCTAGTTTTTCTTAACTGGTGTTATATCAACTACATGGGCCAGAAATGCTAAACATTTATTTTTCAAATATTTCTAAGTCTTCATACAAGAGAGTATTTTTATAGCATCTCTAGGTTTCTCACCATATATATTAAAAAGATCTATTATCTTTAATCAAAGAAATTTTAATCATTCTCTTTCCATAGATAATTTCTACCTGATTCATACTTAACCATTCATACCCACAACAATGTTAAACCTCCTAATTCAATAGGGATCAATCTATGTCAAAGCAATGATCATCTAAATTTAAGATACAATTAGGAATAACTTCACTAGCTTCTATTATTTTTTCATCAGCTAGTTCTATCATATAATTATTTTTCAGTTTCTCTAAGGCTAGTCTAAGTAAGAATTTAAATGTATTTGAAACAAAACTTTGGGTTACTCTCGTATCGAATAATTCAGTTGCGTACTGATCATTAATGAGAACCGTACCCGTTACCACTTTTGGTTCCTGTTGTGCTTCTTCAGCTTAAAGTACAAATGCTCTACCACGCGAATTGCTTAGGTTCATTGGAGTTTTTCCTTTCAGTTCTGGACACTCGTTATGAAAATGTTTCTCATTTCGACACTGGTAACAAACTAGTATAGGATTTACGGGTCCCTTACATTCTTTTGATGTGTGGGCCTTCTTCTTGCAATTATAACAAATTACCATCATGTATTTACCATCATGGTATCTTTTGCAAGCATTGTACCATGGTTGACCTTTTGTCTGCAGTCTTCTTTCCTGGACAATTCCTATAAGTTCCTCATCGGATTTCTGTTTACCTCCTTATTCTAGTTTCCTCCTCCAAATTTCCTTTCTAAATTTCTGTTGTTCAAATTCCTTTTCTCCCCAATCTTTGAATAAGTTAATGATCCATTTCTTATTATCTCATCAGTCAAGCTTCCTAATACATCATTGCACCCTGAAAATCTTTGGCATTGTTAACTTAACCATTCCTCTTGTCTGTGGTACTAAACCCCAGATATATCTTCCTATTCTTTTAGTTTCTAGTGTCACTAGATGTGGCACTAATTTAGATTACTCATATATCTATCTGCATTCTCCTAATATGCAGCACCCTTCATTTTTAGTGCAAAAAATTCTGCTTCTATCCTTTCTATCTCATTATAAGGACATTATTTCTCAATCACTAGGTTTCTAAATTCCTCCCAACTTAACCTATTCATAACACTTCTTCCCATACTTTGGACTTCATCTTCCACCAAGACTGTGCTTCTCCTTTAAGAGAATGCGAAGCAAACATGGTCTTGCAATTATCAACACAACTCACCATCTTCACTACATCATCTACAACCTCTTTCTCTCTCTCTCTCGACCCCAACATCAACCGAGCACAATCATCATAAGGACCATATCTTCATCATAACATCAACCATCTCAACACACTTGTGACCAACATTCCAAGCTCAAGAATAACCACACCAAGTGGATCATCAAGAACCTAAGAGCAATTCTCTAAACCTTTCTTCTACTTCTAATCAAGGTTTGATCCTCAAAATCTATGATTAACAAGCTTAAAAAGTTATTTATGTTTTTAACATACATATATTTCCAACTCTTTATGTTATGAGCCATCAAATTTACTTATAAATCTTACGAATACTTGATTGTCAATCAAAATCAGTATTAAAGGATAGTAACAGAAAGTTTGAGAATTTTTTTTAAAATCAAAGATTTAAACAAAAACAAAAGGTTTAAAGGGTTGAATTAAGGTGAGTAACATAGCCTCTTTTTATTTATAATTTTTAAAGGAAAAAGCATACGGTTTGTTTTTATTATTGATGCTAATATAAATAAAATTTTGATAAGTTACTTTCATTGATTGCCTTAAGACACATTATTAATTAGTATAAGGAAGCGTTAGATAATATAGGCAACGCTACTTAGGAACATGTTTTTTTACATCCGCCAAATAAGGGATCTTGATGTTATATTATTTGATTTTGTGATTTTATTTATGACAGTTATAAATCACCCGACATATAAGTATGTTTTGATTGTGAACTTGTTTATATTGCATTAATTAAGAAAAATTATGTCATTGATTAAATCTATGTTCTCACCAATATTTTAAATATGCTTTTTCAGGTTATCAACATGTTTTATAATCTTATGTATACCTTCAACATGTACAATAGTGGTTTGATGTGTTTGGATAAACTTGGACTTAGTGGATCTCAGCATTTACGTGGACGTTCACATCCATTGCTAGCTTGGAGATTATGTGAAATGATTATGATGAATATTTTGATGTTGGGTTATTAAGAATTATATGTAAAAGTCTCATAGAAATAAATTTTGTATGTATGATGTAACCCAAAATATATATCTAATAAAAGTTTATATTTAGTTAAGTGTTATGAATATATGTTTTTGTAATCAATATGTTTTGAGCAAAAAGTCACACCCAGGTATTTCAGGCTTCCGCCAAATGTGACAGCAACAAACCTGTTAAAGAGGAAAATAGACATAAAAACAATAAACCACACAAGTATGTTGTGTTGTGTTAACTCACAAAATTTAGAACGAAACGTAAAATTGGTGAATCACATATGCAAGTTCGTGTCGTGTTAACTTGCAAAACTTTGCACGAACATAAACGGAAATTTATAAAATATGAAAAGTAGGTGATCAAGTTGAAAGTATAAAATTTCGTGACATTAAATGTAAAATATGAAGGGTTTTGGTTTTAAAGTAAAAATAATTAAATTTTGGAAGGTTACTTTACAAATTATGAAAACCTTTGGGTTAAAATGAGACTTTTTTTTAAAAACCCCCTATGCATAAAATATAACATGATTATACATAAAAAAGTTAACAATTAGTATAATATAAATATTTTGTTACTCACCTACAGTTCTTAAGATAACTTGCAGCAGGGTGTTAGAACCATCTCACCTTATTTTTCCTTGTATTGGATGGGTGTCAAATGGTAAGCTTATTTGGTATGCAATAAAAATGAAGTGCTGTTGGTATATATAATGGTATGAATACCTCTTCAATTGGTCTAATTAACACTTTTATATGATCATATAATTTATGTAGTCTTTCTATGAAGACTAAGAATGACACGACAAACAACTTTGTCCTCCAACGTAAGAATTTTTTCTGCGTCTTCTATAATCGTTATGTTGTACACCCCAAAGTAACAAATCAACTTCATTAATTTCATTTTTCCTATAACTTCTAACCACAAAGGTCGTGAAAAAAAAAGTGGCCTTGTTATCCTTGTAATAGCATCATCAAAAATTCAATTTACATTCAAGCACACTCCGAATTATTTGAAAAACATAGAGGATGTTAGAGTAATGCTACTGTCTAATGTAAGCAAAATACTATCACTGAAAATCGGATTTCAGTTTGATATCTTGTCTTTGAGACTTCACTCTCTATAGAACCTACTCAATCAACAATCAAATATTCTACCAATAATTTTCCACCATATCGATCAATGGATCTCAATTAAAAGTTAACAAATTAAAACTGTAGCATGTAAACAATATTAAACACACACTGATATCATATGAGATGACAAAGATTACTGCTTTTGAAAAGATATTTAAAAGTTAAAACACATATATACCTTCCTCTTTAGAGACTCCATGGTTTAAAGATAGGCAGTTGTCCCTATATGAACAACTTAACTTCAAAAATCAACCAAACACCCATAAATGAAATTGAGGAACATGAACATACACTACAAGAAATGCCCTTAACAGCGGCGACGCTATTAGCGGCGACGAAATCATTAGCGGCGACAGAAATAGTGGCGACACTATTAGCGGCGACATGTCGCCGCTATTGATTAGCAATCCGTTTTCAATTTTTTCAATCAAATCTGGCCGTTGATCGTGCAACAGATCTAACGGTCGGGGATTGATCGTACTTAACCAATAGCAGCAACACTATTAGCGGCGACATGTATTCTTCAAGGCACACGATGTGAATCCTAGGATCTCAATTCAGGAATTATCAGTATTAAAATAAAATCAAATCAATGATTGCGGAATTATCATTAATTGACGTTTAATTGTTTTAATGATTGATGAGAACACAAACACCAAAACACAGTAAATGCGAAGACAATAATTATTCAAAAGTATTTCATTAATTATCGAGTAACGAGTACAAAAGAATAATTATAAATGACTATGAACACGATTTTTGTGAATCAAAATAATGTTGATGTTGATGGGACGGCGGCTAAGGTTGCACGATTGCTTGACAGCCGTAATATTGCTTGATTGTGTTCCCGAGATGTGAAACCTAGGACTCATATTTATAGATGGTTGGAGTCAGTTAGGAAACACCGGATCTCTTGTGATTCGTTATTGATTGGTTGACTTGTTTGACTTGTTGATATTGTAATCATACAAGTGTTCCGAACTTCCGTAGGAACCTTGTCTTCCGCAGGAGTTTTGCTCTTCCGTAAATGACTTGGTCTTCCGTAGAAATTCTGTCTTCCATAGAAGTCCACTTCATACAATCCTTGATCATCCGCAGAAACATTCACTTGTGGTCTTGTAAGAAACATATCTACGGATTAACAATAATGTTCATCCATAGATGTTTCTTACACTTGGTCAATTTCAGGAATCCTACCAAGTACATTGATTTTGCTTGTCAACAATCAAAAAGCAACACACATATATATGGGTTACCCTATAGATTCAAATGCACATATATAGATATATTGACAGTTACAATTATTAATTACAAGACTTCATTAAATTTCTAAGCCTATACAAAATGATCTAGTCCTATCCTTCCTAGATCCAACAATACTCCCCCTTAGGCTTAGCTCCTTGTAATCAGTCCTTCAAAACTGCAAGCTCTTTGACTCTTGCTATCATCTTGTTGTAGAAGTAAGATACAACAGTCTTCTGATCGTCGTACTTATACTTGATCTTCATCTTGCTGATCTTTTCAGTGTTTCATAGCTCAGGCCCAAAATGTCTTCTTCAGTAGTGAGTGTTTCCACTACACTATCGTTATGCACAATTTCAAGCTCATCTTCCTCTGAGATTCTGAGTTCTGACACTTCTTCTATTATTGATCCTTTCAGCAGCCCAGCTTCATGTTTTCTTCTCTTGTATGCCTTTGCATGCAATTTGTCTATTACTTGAATCATATGCACATAAAGACAGAGATCATTCTGAGCTTTTTCATCTATTATCCTTGGGAAGAATTTGTCGTGGAGATATGATGTATAGCTTGGATGAAGCATTTTGATCTCTATTGGGTCAAAAATCCTTATCTTTTCAGCTTTCTTCCCATCAGCATTTCACAACAATACTAGCTCTTTTGTTCTTTCAACATAACCCCATTCTGTGATGGGAGAAGTAAATTGATTTCCTTTGAAGCTTTTGATGGACTCTGAGTTTTTGTTCATACATCCAACCCGCTTTAACATATCATCATCTACAAGAGATGAGACTTCAGCTGTTCTTCTTTTCTTACTCTGTTTGATCTTTTTGTGCTCCAGATCATCTCTCTTTGCTTGTTTAAACATATCATCATAAATCTAGTTTTCATTCCACTCACAGCTGCAGAGAAGTCTCTTCCCCTGAGATGGATTGGATAGTTAGAAATGGGTATGCTTTGTAGATCTTTGATGTCTTGCTCCGGAAGACTCAATAGTGCTTCCACATCATGGAAGTAATGAATTCCTCCAGATGTCCTCTTGATGATTGCACAATCCCAGTCTGGATCATATTTCCAGGCCATAATCCTGTGTTCTTCTACAGAACTGGAAGTTGTGATATGGTCATACAGTTCTATCGGAGTGGATTTTTGCTCAGTTATTTCTCTAACTGTTGTTCCCAGAGGCCATACTTTTCCTGGGATAACTGCCCTTGGCTCTCTGATCAGTTTATCTTTCTCTGTATGTTGATCCTTAGGTTCAACAGTTACAGGATCAGCAGGCAGTTTGCTTTGTTGTTCATAGGATGGATTTGGAGCAGTAGTTCTGAATTTAACACCAGTTTCAAGTTCCACTGCCATTACATGCTCCATCATCCTCCGCAGTTCACTAGTTGATCTACCTCTTAGCTCATGCGGTTTGTAGTTGTGGTCTTGTAACCAGCGTGTCATGTTGTACTTGGTTAGTTTTGCTGTGTCACAATGGCCCAGATCTTTCTTGATTTTCTCCACTGATTGAAATACTGTGAAGGCTTCATAATCACAGTTTTGGAGTATGAATCTTGCAAGCTCAAATTCTTTCAGCAGATTCTTCATTTCAGTTAAATTCATCCTCTTAACCATGTCATATGGAAAACCATGGTTGATGAGGGTCATGAACATACTTGATTCAGGCCTCTCTTCCATGATATCTTCAGTGGTTAGAAGGTCATCGGCCTTTGATTCCATCTTGGTTAGCTCCTCCCATTCTTCATCACTTTCATCAGCATCACTAGATGATACCTTCACAGTAGATAAGTCTACTGAAGGTGCATGTTCAGGAGATGTCAGCTTTTGTCTTTTTGGGGAAGCTTCTTCTTCAGTCTTCTTCTTGATAGAGCCCAAGTATTGTCTTTTTATTGAATACTAAATTAGTTTCTTTGAAGCTTCAGTTGATTGTTTAGATTGTTCAATACTTGGGGCCTCCCTTGATTCCAGAGCAGAAATCTTCTTTTTCAATTGATTTATTTCTTCATCTTTCTCTTTGATCAGCTGAGCTTTGGCACTTTCTCATTTCTCAATGATGCCTGCAACTCTTGTTCATTTTGAAGAAATGTATCAATTACTTCATTGTTGCTTTTGGTATCCTCTCTCAGCCTTTTCAATCTGGCTTCATACTTCATCAACTCTTCATCCTTTTCTTGAATGATTCCTTTAAGCTCTTGGATTCTTTGTTTTCGCTTGTTTGATTTGAGTACTAATTTGTTGTACTCAGCAACCAATAGCTTTTGCTGACTGGGATGTCACTATCACTTAAGTCATCTTCATGATAGGTAATCACATCCTCCTCAATCTCTTGTTTTGCTCCCATTTGCTCATCAGCAGGCTGATCATCAAGAATTGGTGATATTGGTTTAGTGTGATCTGATGGCAATTGGTTCTCAGAATTTGTGGGTGAAATGGGAACAGTGCTAGCTTGTGACATCAACTCAGTCTCTCCTGTGAAAACAGAATTCAAAGACTCGTTATGTCAATTTGTTTAGTGCTAGCACTTTCCGGAGATGGTTGCTTTGGTGTGTCTGGAAGTGGTTGAATAGGAGATTGGATTTGGATTAGAGAGAGAGGTTGGGTGTGATGTGAGGATGAATGAGAAGGTGATGGTGATTGTTGTTATGCTGGTGAGATCGGCTGGGTGTTGTTGCTGGAAGATGAAGATATTAGTTTGGGGAAACATGGTGATGAATGGGTGATATTGGTTGGGTGTTTATGCTGGCTGGTGATTGAGGTTGGTGAGGGGGTGTTTGGCTGGGTGATTGATGTTGGTGAGTAGGTGTTTGCCTTGGTGTGTGTGATGCTTGTACAGATTCAGCAGATGTCTTTGCTTCTTCATCTATCCATATCAACTCTTGTGGTATGTTGGCCTGAGCATCCACAACATGTGCAAACATGGGCATGTCTTCACCCTGGTACTTGTCACTGATTTTGTTTAGCACTGATCTTCCTAGGTGTGCTTGAACAAACACTTCCCCTTCCCTCGCAATCATAGGGAGTTCAGCATTGATGATCAGTTGCAGGAATCTTGGGAACATAAACATCTTGTCATTCCTTTGTAGTTTAACTTGATCACAAAGGCAGTTGAAAATGTACTTAGAGTAGTTATATGTTCTACCCTCAAAGATCCCAATGATTCCTGATGAGATGTGTCGAGAGAACCTATCTAGCACTGCCTTCCTGTTGGAGATGCACTTCAGGTAAGTGTGGCACAGGAACCGATAGGGCTTGCATAGGCTTCTCTTCTTGATTTCTCCTTTCTCATAATCTCCATCATACCCAAGTAGGTTGAACACCTTCTCAATGTATTCATTCTCGAATACATCTGGGTGGCCCACCTCGCGTTTGCCCAACTCAAGAGATCTTCTGATTGTTTGTTCATCTATCCTTATTCTCTGAGTCAGGATTTCAGCAACAATCACTTCGTCATCTTCAGCTTGTTCTACTCGTGTCGAATTCCAGAAATCGACAATGTGTGATTGATGAATCACAGGATCAGCCGTCAAGGCATAGAAGAGCCTGGAACGTTGAAGATATCTGATGATATCTCGACATCCTTCAGCAGCAGGATCATCAGCATTCAAGAATGCGCACACATTCTGCTCCTTCGCGAATCTGTTTGCCATCTGTAAATAGAAACGAAAATCAGTTTAGCATTAGTGTGACTCACATGAATTCGAATCGTTTTAATGATATTCAAGGATTAACCAGTTCAGTACTGAAGATTAGAACATGATTTACCTTTGCGACAATGATAATCGATGATGTTTATGATGTTTGGAACGGATTTTTGAAAGTTTGAATGAGGGGGAAAGTGTGCGTTTTTCTAGGTTAGAAAACTGAAGAAAAATGCTCTGAAAAAGTGATTAATGAATTCTTAGAGTCAAAAACCGTATTTATAAGCGAACACATTAATTTCTTTTATTAAATATGTTGGGCCCAGTTCCCCTTTATCCCTTTCTGTATACCAAGTTTATTCCGGATGCATTGCTTCTTCCGCAGAACATCTGCGGAACCTTAACATCTGCAGATGTCATAACATCTACGGATGCCTTGGTTGAAAATCAACTGCAACATTGCATCTTATTCATAGATTACCATTCTATGAATTATACTCTTAATGTTACTTGCACATCCGTAGTTTATCAATTCTATGATTATGCAGTTACATTTTTACTGTTCCTTCTGCTGATGCAGAAATTTCACTGTTACTTATGCGGATGCAGAAATTTTACTGAAACTTCTGTGGAAATTAAAGTTTCATGGAAACTTTGAATGTATGATATCTATCAAGTAATAGAATTATTTATTGATGTTGGACATTGTTGACTTTGTTTGCATGACAATTAAGTACAAGAAAGCAAGTGTCCTGTATCCTGCATTCAGGTTAGTGCTCAGGTTCCAATTCCTTCAAAATGAATTATCCTTTTTACATATCTACGGATTAACAAAAATGTTCATCCGTAGATGTTTCTTATGCATGAACTACTCCCCCAAAATTTGTGATTAATGTTAAACTGTTGCATTGATCAGAAATTTAAGTTGGAAATAGGCATGAAAGGCATATGACAGTCTAAATGAGAGGAAATCAGTGAAGGGGACAAATTAAACAAATGATTTAAATGATACAAGCATGCATATATATAGAGGGATCATACTATGACTCTAGGCTTCTGCTGATGGTGATTATTTGAATGATTGCACACCTGTTTGTAAGTATATATCCCCACTTAAATTCATACATGAGAAAGGTATCAACTTGGCATGTTGTTTATCATGTTTTGATGTTTGTTAATCAGTAACTATCATGTGCTCCACATTCAATTGTCATTAAAGTTTGTCCTCCATAGGTGAGACAAATCACCACTTTTTCACACTTATTGACTATGTACATTAAGTTATAAGTTCTATCTTGAGACATATTACAGTCTCATTAGTGCTTTGATTTAGAAGCTCTTTGAATTGATGTACAATTGATCACAAGTGATTCTTTTGAGAGCTGAGATATGATCTTCATAGTCACCAGGTCTTTACTTTCGTAAAACAGAGGTGAACTTAACCCAGGTCTTTGTTTAAACAAAACAGAGGGAGAATGAAGATCACACTCTTTAATCATATTCCCGGGTCTTTGTTCACACAAAACAGAGGGAATATGACTTTGCAAAGATAGAAGATTATAAAGTATTTTACATAGTGTGCTTTTTTAAGTGATTTGATCACATCAGAAGATAACTTACTTTCCTGACTCTCAAAATGGAGTTCCCACAGATAGATAACTGGTTCTTTTAGTTTGGCATGCTCTTAGCGTAGTTTCCACTCATGATGAACCTACTTACATATCAAGATGTTACAAGTCAGATTGAGTTTTATTTGTTTTGTTAATGAAAGCCAAGCATAGTGTACTATCATTTCCTATACATATGGCGTGCATAAAATTGTCAGACACTTAAATCATCACCAACCATTACTCTACACAAGGACAGTCATATGCTTTGATGATTTAGTCTAAGTTAATCATCCCCAAAGATTCCATTAGAAAATTAAATCTAACGGAATCAAAGGCTTTAGTGAACAGACCAGCAAGCTGATTTGTTGTGTCCACTTTGACTAACTTAATTAAACCTTTTTCTGAACAGTCTCTCAGAAAATGATATCTGATTTTAGTATGTTTTGTTTTACTATGTTGAACTGGGTTAGCAGTTATAAACATAGCAGCTGAATTATCAATATGAATTGGTGTTTGAAGGAAGTTGTAACCATAATCAAGCAATTGGTTTTGCAACCAAAGTAGTTGAGAGCAACCAGCTGAAGCAGCTATGTACTCAGCTTCAGCTGTGGACACAGATACATTAGTTTGTTTCTTGCACTGCCAAGAAACAAGTCTTGGTCCCAGAAATTGACATCCACCAGTTGTGGATTTTCTGTTGTTGTTGCACCCTCCATAGTCACTATATGAATATGAGAAAAGA
The DNA here is from genome assembly GCA_024085815.1 of Flaveria linearis. Lineage (NCBI taxonomy): Eukaryota > Viridiplantae > Streptophyta > Magnoliopsida > Asterales > Asteraceae > Flaveria > Flaveria linearis. Next base: position 10,683,618 of record CM044004.1, on the reverse strand, counting down.
CTGAAATCTCTATCTTTTGGATACCACAGTCCTAGAGCTGGTTTACCTTTCAGATATCTGAATATTCTCTTAACAGCATTCAGATGGGACTCCTTTGGGTCTGATGATACCTGACACAAACACATACAGCAAACATTATGTCAGGCCTACTGCCAGTTAAGTACATTAAAGAACCGATCATAGATCTATACAATCTCTGATCTATTGATTTTCCAGCAAGGTCAGGTACAATCTTGTCTATAGTTGAGGCAGGTGTCTTGCATGAAGTTGAATCAGCAAGATTGTACTTCTTCAGAATTTGATGAATGTACTTTTCTTGATTAATGAAAATGCCATCTGTTTTCTGATGAACTTGTAAGCCAAGGAAGAATGTCAATTCACCCATGGAGCTCATCTGGAATTCAAATTTCATTAACTCTTCAAAGCTTTGACACAACTTCTTGTTAGCTGATCCAAATATTATGTCATCTACATATATTTGAACCACCAAAAGATCTTGATGTTCTTGTTTGAGGAAGAGTGTCTGATCAATAGTCCCTCTTTTGTAGTCATTCTTTAACAGGAAAGATGACAATGTATCATACCACTTCCTTGGTGCCTGATGAAGTCCATACAAAGCTTTGTCTAGCTTGTATACTCTATGTGGATAGTCCGGATCCTCAAATCCAGGGGGTTGAGCCACATATACTTCTTCATCAATTTTTCCATAAAGGAAAGCACACTTCACATCCATTTGATACACTGTGAACTTCTTGAATGAAGCATAAGCTAGAAAGACTCTGATAGCTTCAATTCTTGCAACTGGTGCAAAAACTTCATCATAGTCTATCCATTCTTCTTGAGTATATCCTTGAGCAATGAGTCTGGCTTTGTTTCTCATGATTATACCCCTGTCATCCAGCTTGTTTTTGAAGAGCCACCTTGTTCCAATTGGATGTTGACCTTGAGGCAAGTCTACAAGGTTCCACACCTTTTGTTTTCTGAATTGTTGTAGTTCTTCTTGCATAGCCTCAATCCAGCTATTGTCCTTTAGAGCAGCTGTAATGTTTGCAGGAACTGTCTGAGACAAGAAGCAGGTGAACAAGCAAATATTTGCCACTCCCCCTCTGCTTCTTGTAGTTCTTGCATTCAGGTCTCCTATTATGTTATCTGACGGATGAGACTTATGAATTCTGCTTGTTGAAATAGCATCAACTGGGATTGTTGATTCTAAGTTTGAGAAACCCATTGAAGCAGATGGATTCAGCTGTGATGTTGAACCTATGAAGTAATCAAATGGTTCTTGAGCTTCATTTGCTGTATGTTCTGCCGCAGGAAGTTCTACGGATGCATGTTGAACGTCCGTAGTTGTAACAGTAACATCTACGGAGGCATTTTGTACTTCCATAGGAGTTACAGCACCATCTGCGGATGAACAAGGTTGGTCAGCCGCCACGTTTTGTTGATTCAATGCCTCTCCATCCCTAGGATCAGAGGTTGAAACAGTATTTACATCTATGGATGATGGAGCATCTACGGATGTATTTACATGAGCTGCGGATGAAGAATTTTCTTCTCCGGATGTATCTTCATGCTGTTGACTTGATTCTTGCTGTGGTCCAGTTGAAGGTTGTGCCCTTGGTGGATCAGCTGTTAGTGGCACTTCATTCAAACTTGGAGGAACAAATGGATAGCATGTATCAGCAGAACCTACATAGATTAGATATCCAGTGTTAAATGATTCAGTTAATGCATCTATATCAAATAACCAAGATGATCCTTTTACAGTTGTTGTAAACATGGATTCATCAAAAGAAACATTGGGAGTCTCTTCAACAATATTATGTTCTAGAATATAGACTCTATATGATTTAGAAGTGGATGAATATCCAACAAAGAAACCATCATAGGCTTTTTCAGAAAATTTTCCCAATTGTTCTTTAGTATTTAATACAGACACATGACACCCAAAAGCTCTAGATATCCTATAAAGGTTTCCTTTTAAATAAGAGTTCATAAGGAGTTTTATTATGTTCTTTGACAATTAATGTCCTATTCTGAACATTGCATGCTGTATTCACAGCTTCTGCCCAGAATGTTATAGGCAACTGAGAGTCAGCTAGCATTGTTCTGGCTGCTTCTATAAGAGTTTGATTTCTTCTATCAGCCACTCCATTTTGTTGTGGAGTTCTTGGTGCACTGAATTGTCTTGCTATGCCTTTATTCCTGCAAAAAGAATCCAGATCAGCATTAATAAATTCAGTCCCATTATCACTCCTGAAAATTTTAACTTTTAAATCAAGTTGATTCCCAATCTTGATTACAAAGTCCATTAATGTTTCAGATGTTTCACTCTTATGTTTTAAAAAGAATACCCATGTGAGTCTAGTGAAATCATCTACTATCACTAAGCAATATTGCCTTTTTCCAATGCTCATCACATTGGTTGGACCAAAGAGGTCCATGTGAAGCAATTTGAGTGGTGTAGTGTTAGTGTTGATTAATTTGGATTTATGAGACACTCTATGTTGTTTTCCTTTGTAACATGAAGAACAATGGTTTGAACAATGAAATTCTTTCTTTGTCAAGCCAATGACTAAGTCATTTTTCACCAATTTATTCATGTTTTTTATGTTGGAATGAATAGCCTTCTATGCCACAATTGTGATTCATCTTCTGAAGACTTAAATAGCAGGCATGTCTCAAGGCTTGTGAGAGATGTGTTGTTCATATCCAACACATAAGTGTTTCCTTTTCTTGATGCTTTAAGAAGGATCCATTCTGCTGGAACTGCAAAACCTGGCTTAAGAATGTAACAATTAGTGTTATCAAATAGTGTTGTGTAATTGTGATCACAAATTTGAGATACACTAAGTAAATTGTACTGTAAATTTTCACAGTAATTCACTTTTTCAAATGTTAGTACACCATTTGTTACCATTCCTTCACCAACTATTTTACCTCCCTTCTTATCCCCACCAAATGCCACATAAGAGGCATGTTTATGTTTGAAGTCATGGAGAAGAGCACAGTTTCCAGTCATATGTCTGGAACAACCACTGTCAACATACCACTTGTTGTCAGTTCTCCATGATTGTTCCTGCATAGAAAAAGAAATCAATTAGAATTGACAACCCAAGCCTTAATTGTCTTGGGTTTGCCAGATGTGTCTACAATAGTTACTCCTTCATGAATTAATTTTGAAGTTTCAGTATTAGTTGATTCTTTTTGATTTGATGGTGGTGAGGATGATTCTGTTGAAGATGATTCAGATGATTGGATGTCTTCTTGCTTATCTGATTCTTTCTTCAATTTTTCTTGTTTTGGCTGATATTTTAACTTTGAGGATGCTCCTGTATTTCTGAAAGTCACTTCATCTTTCAACTTTGATTGAGGTACAGGAGTTCCTTTTTCAAAGTTATCAAAGAAACCATCAATCACTTCAGTCTTCTTATCTGACAGATCCACCTTTTTGTGAGGTGTTGTAGACTGAATTTGTGCTTTCTTCTTCAAAGGCTTATCCGCAGCAGAGGATCTTTGCTTTGATTTTTGTTGATCTTTCTTCATCTTTGATTCTTTGTCACTTTCTTACGATTGAGAATCTGATTCAGATGATTCATCATGAGACTTCTTTTTGCTCTTTTTCTTGTTCTTCTTGTTGAAATAACAATCTTGAGTTGAATGATTATTTTTGTCACATATTGCACAGTGTCTTTTGAAGTAGCAATCAGAGGTCATGTGATTATTCATATTGCATATGGAACAGTAGCTGCTGAAGTAGCATTCATCTGTATTATGATTCTTCATGTCACACCATTTGCAATATTTATCTTCTGAATTTTCTTCAGATTCAGACTTCTTTTTCTTGTTCTTGTTGGATTTTAACTCCTTTCCTGAAGGATCAGTTGATTTGTTCTTGCTTTTCCTAGGAGCATCATCAGTTGAGTCTTGTTTACCTTTGACTGCTTTTTGTTGTTTGTTGGAAGTCCTTTTTACCTCATCCGTAGATTCGGTTTTACTCTTCCGTGCTTTTTCTACGGATACAGCAGTTTTACCCTTACGCAGATGTTCTACGGACTTGGCTGATTTTGCCTTCCGCAGATGTTCTACGGATTCTTCAGATTTTTCCTTCCGCAGATCTTCAACACTTAAATTTTTCTTGTTTGAAGTTTGTTGCTTCTTACTTTTATCTGAAGGAGATAAAGGTATTTCCTTACTTGATCCGCAGTTATCAACTTTGTGAAGGTTCAGTTCTTGAAGACCTTCATTCAGTTCAGCAATCCTCTTGCAAATAGTCTTCAGCATGTTTCGTTGCTTTGGAGGATATTGCAGCTTTGATTCTTCAAGAACTCGTGGAAGACCAGTTTCAACTTGAACATTCTTACCAATGTTCAGTTGATCAGTATCATGTTCATCAGAATCATCCAAGTCATCACATTTATCATAATCAAAATCTGAGTCATTATGTTTTAGTAATTCTGATTCAGTAGATTCAGTTTCACTCATCTCAGCTTCATTGTTGATGTTTATTTGACTTATTTTTATATCAATTTTTGTGCTGGGCACAAAATGATTTGACAAAGTGTTTGTCATTGTTTCAGGTAGAGTTGTGTAATTATCATTAATAGGTGGTGCAACAGCATTATAACCCAACCCATACCTATTCTTTGATTCAATGTGAGAGTTTAATAACTTCTCATATTGCTGAGATTATAGTTGAAACTTCTGAAGTTTCACTTCGGTAGATGCATGATCAGCCATGGATTTGGATAAGGAAGTGGTCAGATGCTCAACTTGGGCTTTAAGGCTGTAATTTTCAGAAACATATTTTTCTAAATCCTTTTGCAAAGAACTAATTATGATTTGATATAATTTATGATCTCTTAAATAGGATTCATTTAAAATCAATATTTCTTTTACTTTGTCAGCCAACTGTTGAGCATGGACTCTGTAGCGTTCTACTTCCTCAACACATGTTGATGAACATAACCTTTCCCTTACCTCTCTGGCCATTGGAGGAACTTTGTTTTCCATATGAGCCATCAATGCTTGATTCTCTTCCAAAACTTCCTTCTCATACATACTCCAGTCATATGTACCATCTTGAAGTATGATCAGATCAGACTCCTTTGAATTACTTGGACCTGCTGATTCATTTGTGGCTGGTGGGGATGTATTCGTCAGCTAAGGTTGTCTGAGCAGAGATTTTTGAGAGGTTGGTTGCTGATGATGATACTGCTGATGCTGCTGATACTGATGCTGCTGAGATGATTGTTGATTGCTTTCTCTAGAGAAGTGTCCATAGAGATTGCACTTGAAGCATCTGACTTTGGACTTGTCAACACCAATCTTTGATGTTTTACTAGCTGCAGTCAGATTCTTGTTTCTCCTCAGATATTGCTTAGCTCTGTAAGCAATCATTGTCATCTGCCATTGTAGATCCATCTCTTCCACTATATCAGGAGGTAGTTCTTCCAAGTCTTGTTGGCAAATGTTTGCTGATATTAGTGAGCTTCCCAGATATGCTTGAAAGCTAGAACTAAAGGCTGCAAAGGCTGCTTTTTGTTCTTCAGAATTCAATATCACAGTAATTGGTTCTGATTGATTGCTTTGTTGAGAAGATTTTGCAGTTGTAGTAGTTGTATCTCTTTTCTCAGCAGATCTTCCTGTTTCCTTTTGGTTCTTACTTTGAGATGACTTCTTAGAGGGTTTAGCGGCATAAAAACTAACTTCCTCTTCATCATCACTCAGAGTACAAGAGTTATCACCTTCATGATTTGAGATAAATGCACTTCCAGCATTTTTGGTTTCTTTGAAGTGATAAGGTGAGACATGTGTTCTCACACTCTTGTTTCTTGATTGTTCATCCATTTCAAGAGCTTCTACTTTAGCAACCAGAGTATCTAGACCAGTTGACTTAAGATCTATGGTGTTCTTGAACATGGACACTGTCTGCTTCCAACTTTCAGGCAAAGTGTGGAGCATTTTCTTGTTGAGTTCCTCAGTAGTATACTTCAACTCCAAGATGTTCATCTCAGTAACGAGTTGCATAAATCTATGCAGTTATTGAGGAATTGATTCACTGCAGGATCGATTATGGGTGGTTTTACTCTCAACTCACTGTGAACAACACTCAGCAAGTAGTCTATGAAGAGTTGATCACAATATAACAAGTAACAAGCAGTAAGAAAATTAACACAGCAAGTAAATTTTCAAGGTACTTTTATATATTGCTTCTCAACTCAAAGGATTACAAGACTCTTGGACTCAAATCACTTATCTAAAGAGTTACAGGGAGAAGATATATATAATACTACCTATAGCCGGGTATACTTTGATTCCAGCTGGACACCTCTAACCTTACATCTATACTACAAGACTCTAGGTGAGGTCTTTCAGACATTTTGCCTGAGAGTTGGTAGTCAGGACATGTCCCTGACTTACCTTTTGTCACCAACTAAAGTTGGTAACATGTACTATCATAAAAAGGTGAACAGTAGAATAAAGTATGGTCAACAACATGGCTCTTTAGGAAGATGCCATGTTGTATCAGAGGTCTACAGCGGACTGTCAGGGACCATACTTATATCTACTGGACATAGCAATGTCTTTCGAAGGATAAAGTGCTTCGGAAGTATAACTTCTTCCGAAGGCACTTATACTTCGGAAGACTGCTTCTTCCGAGGCTTGGAGTCTTCTTTGTCTTCGGAAGCAGACTTTGTCTTCAGCTCTTTCATCAGACTTTGTCTTCGGAAGCTGACTTTGTCTTCAGCTCTTTCATCAGACTTTGTCTTCGGAAGCTGACTTTGTCTTCAGCTCTTTCATCAGACTTTGTCTTCGGAAGCTCAGACTTTGTCTTCGGAAGATGGTCTTCAGCTGTTGGCTTTAGCTGTTGTCTTCAGCAGTTGACTTCAGCTTTTTCCTTCAGTAGATATCTTCAGCTGTTGTTCCTCAGACTCTCAGAAGTCTTGCTTGGCTTCGGAAGCCCTTCAATGTAGCACCAAAAGTTACTATGAAGTGGTTTTGGTTGCACCAGCCTTATCATGATCCAACAAACTCCCCCTAGGCTGATGCTACCAAAACTTTACTTCTCTCTTCTTCTTAAAGCTCTCAGCACCAAGGAAAGTAAGTGTTTATCAGTGTCTTCATTCTTTCCTGCTGTGGTGCTGAGAATCTTGTACAGATCCTTGGTGGACAGAACCTCTACTCTGTCACCTTGGATTATGTGTACCCTCTGTTGTGGCCCTCTGAAAAGAGTTAGTTGATTGGAAGTATATTCATATTCCCATCGAACTATTGGTTCCAATTCAGGACCTTCCACCATCTGTAGAAAGGTTGTGCCTTTGGTGGTTGGTCTTTCCTTGTCTTCCACTCTTTTCAGCTTCAACTCTTCTTCAATCTTGGCTCTTCTACTTCGTTCAGCCAAGTGGAGACCGCTGATATGGTTTCTGATGTGTGCAGCAGTCTCAGAGTTGGAGGGATTGGAGAATGGCTTCTCAGCAAGCTCAGCAAGATCAAATCTGCTGAGATGCAGTAGAGAAGTGGCATTAAGCCTGTTGGTTTCACCATTCTCCCTTTCCACAATAAAGTTATGAGAAGGTTCATCGAACCTCCACTGGATTATAGCATTTCTAGGTCCATGAGATTGACCAGAAATCCTGTCCTCTTTCCTGGTATCCAGCAGAGTCACCAGTCTCCTTCTTAGTCTCTTCTCCTCAGCATTGAGGATCGGAGTTGAGACCAAGAAGTCTTGCAGCCTGGCCCAAAGTGTGTCTAGGTAACTCAAGAAATTGCCCTAGGGTGAGGGAGCTTGAAGAGTTATCAACATAGGTTGTTGATAAGCTCTCCCTCACAGGAGATGCTGCTCAAAGTGGTGCAGTTGATGAGCCTCGTCTTGAACTCCTTTATTTCCTCAAAGGAGAGATGTTTAGGAGGCTGAGGGGATGGTCTTGGTTTTTGTTGGGTAGGCTTAGGTTTAGTGGTTTTGGGTTGTGTCTTGGGTTTTAGGATGGGTAGTTTGGGTGGTTGAGGTGATGTGGTAGGTTTGGGTAGAGTTGTGGGTTGAGGGGTGAAGGTTTCATCAGTGGGTTCGGTTTTGATGGGAAAAGGGATTGGTTCTGGTATGGGTTGTAGCTGTGGTTGAGTGGCTGGGGTTGAGACCGTTCCCTGTACCCTCCTGTACATCTCCCTTCTCTTCCCCAGACGGATGTCAGCTTTGATTTCACTGACTATCCATTGGAGTGTCCTTTCGGACATAGGTCCCACCTGCCTACCAGAGAAGCCATGAGCCCGGAGATAGTCCTTCATCTAGGCTTTGTCATTGGACTTCTTGGTGGCAGTGACCTCCTTCTCTTCCTCCCTCCTCTTCCTTTCCCTCAACTTCTCCCTAGCAGCCTTCTTCCTTTCATTCTCCATTTGATCCTGCTCTTTATTGTGGAGCAGCAGGATCATGTCATTGTCATGTGGAGATAGTTTAGGAAGACTGAAGTCTCTTGAGAGTAGGAATTTGACCCTCTCCTCTCTCAGCTTCAGGGCTGCTTCTCTTCTTTCTTCTTCTTCCCTCTCCAAGGCTAACCTGCCTTCTTCTTCTTGTTTTAGCCTGGTTGACCTCTCCAAAGTCACCAACTCCTCTAGTAGTAGCAGGAGTATCTCCTCATTGGTAGCTCCTAGACTGATGAGCTGGTCAATGAGTGTTGTTCTTCTCTTCTGGTTGATTTCTTCCTGATTGGCTACAGCTGCCTTAGAACTAGCAGCTAGCAGCTTTTCAGTAGGAAACCTACCTTTCTTTTTGGCCTTCTCAATTCTCTCCTCCTCCTGAAGCTCTTCCGCAGTCAATTTTCGTTTTCCTTTGTCTTTGGCGGTGCTTGACTGTGGTGGTTCTTGGATGGAGGGTTGTGATTGAGAGAGAAGTTTAGCTGGTGTTTGGGTTGCAGGAATGTCAGAAATGTCCTCCCTGCTCACCTCAGATGCTATTTCAGCAATAACATCTGTGATGGTCAGTTCCTCGGACATCTGAAATAAGCCTTCCGCAGCTTCTATTTCGGCTTCGGAAGATTTTTCTTGTTCTTCCGAGGCTTCCATGTAGGCTTCAGAAGCTTCAGCTTGAGCTTCAGAAGATGAGACTGCTGCAAGTTCTGTCCCATTTGTTTCAGTTGCTGGGCCATCAGTCCCCATTTCCCTTTCGAAGCTAATCTCGGGTTCCATGTGGACCTTAGGTTGACCAACTTCTTCCACAGTGGTAGAAGGTGCAGTCAGTCTTTGAAGCTCCTCGCCCCAAAATATATGAGTGTGGTGTCGGGGCTGGGTTGTTCTAGGGATGATCTCAATACAAACTTTGTGAAAAGTCTGTAGAGATCTTGAAGCATCTTTGAGTCAATCTCTAGAAAGGATTGAGATGACTCAGGCAGTGTGATGAGTTGGGAAGAAACGAACTTGGTCTGTGGTTCCTCAGATGTTTGTCTCTGAACTTTCTCCCCCTTTTTGGTAGCATCATCTTGAGAGCTAGATGAGCTAGAGAAAGAAGTCATTGAGACCTGAATTGGTACATGCCTAACAGACCTCTCCGTCTGTTTCTCAGCTAGTTTAGCCTTGAAAGTGTTAATCTCAAGTTGCTGAGTGGCAGTCCTTGATTCTAAGATCCTCACCTGTGATTCCAGGTTGGAGGCCTTAGAAAGCAAGTACTGAAGTGTTAGTTGCATACTTCCCTCATCTTCATGAGAAGAATCACGGGGAGATGAGATAACATACCTAGTATGCTCACTCTCACCACCAGATGTGGCTTCTTGGCACCCTGGTTTCCTTTGCTCAGAGTCATCTCTTTCAGAGATGTTAATGGGCGAAGTTGTCGTAGACTCAGTCCTAATTATGTTACCACTGTCCTGAGAGCTCAATGAGAGACTCTGAGTAGTGGTAGCTGAGTCTACATGAGTCCCCTCCACATCAGTGGGACTCACCTCAGTAACTGGCTTCTAATGGGGGCTAGAGACAAGGGATCCCTCCTGGCTCTGTTGATCTTTCAGAGGGTGTTGTAGATCAACTTCATGGCCATGGAGAGATGTAATCTCTTCATCAGTGCGGAGTAAAAGGTCAGTGAAAGAGAGGGTGGTTAGTCCTACTGACCCGGGACCTAGATCAATGTCTACAGGCATTGAGCCTATGGTGGGGCTGTCCCTAGAAGGCTGCACAGGGGAGTGTAGAGACTCACCCTGTGGGCTTAAGGCTTAGGGTTCGGGCTCAGGGGTTTGAGACTGAGGAGGCTCAAAACCCACATTGAGGTCAATTGTGAAGGATGGTGTGACCTCGGACTGAGTGGGAGCCCATGATTCCACTCTAGCCCTTTGGGTGTGAACAGGAGGAGCTTGTTCAATCAGAGTAGATTGAACAAGGGTTCGTTTTGGACGTCTCTGATATGTAGCTTTGATGGGTAAAGAAGGTTTTGGCATTATGGTGGATGTTGCTGCTGTGGGTTCATCACCTGTGGGGATAACAGGGATGTCACTAGGAGCTATGCGCTCAGTCATCTCTGGAGGTAGTGGAGTGTACCTTCCAGTGAAGTTGGCGGACATCTTCTTTAGTATCTTGAAGATGGTAGGTCTCACTTGTGGAACAGTAAGAGCAGCTGCACAGACAAGCTTGCTCGGTTCCATCTCACAGTTGATTATGTGTTGAATAAATCGGGGATACATGAAGAATGTATCCCTGCTCAGATTTCCGATAAGGTTGGTCAACACAAATCATGAGTAGTTGAAGCGAAGACCTCTCACCAACCCATGAACTAGGCATCCTAGTTCATATGGGATTTGATCCCAACCCCCTGATTTGTTGGAGAGGCAATGCAGGACAATATGCAGCAGGAACTTCCAATGGTATGAGAAATTAAACTTGTACACGGTTGATCTGCTGACATCTCCTCCATATCCCATGAGGATATAAGTGATTTCCAAGTCTTCCTTGGGGAACTCATTAGGAGCCCCATCATCATGGAGCTCGAGATGCTCCCTGATGAGCTGTTCAGTGATGACCAACTCTTGGCCACAAATGCGGGTTCTCAGGACTCGAACCCCATTCAGAACTGCAGTTTGACCGTTGCTCCAGAATTCGGACATATGGTTGGAGTACACGGTTGGGTTAACAGTTAATGCGGTGAGGTATGTGGATTCGGTAAGAAAGGTGATGATTTGGGTGAAGTCGACATCCCTTGACGAATCAAGTAATGCGACTTGGTTGTGCTGAGGGTTTAGCGCCATTGAAGAAAAGGTAAGCTTCAAATTTGGGTGAAATTGAAGGTTTTATAGTGAAGGGAACAGTTAGGGCTGTAAAGTGATAAAAGAAGATGAAATTGATCAGTCAAGATTATTTAAAAGAGGTGAATTGTGGTAGAGGCGGTAATAGGGAACTGTTTTGGGGTTACTGTGGGTGGTATGGTGGTTTACGGCGGAGAAATGACAGTGGCGGCGAGGATAATTTTAAATAATCTGACCATCATGGACAAAATCTTTACTTTTTACAGAGTGGGGCCCAAAAGATATCCGTTACATATAAAAACCTTTAGTTCCGAGGGTAAAAGATTTCCGAAGGTAATTTTCTTCCGAAGGCAATTTCTCTTCCGAAGCACGATATTGCTTCCGAAGGTAAAATTGTCCTTTGAAGGCACTTTATCTTCCGAAGCAAGGCATTGCTTCCGAAGGTAAAGTTGTCTTTCCGAATGGAGAGTTGTATAAGTTTCGGAAGTAGATCTGATGTAAGATCAATCGCTTCTTCCAAGACCAAAAACTCTTCCGAGAAGAAAATTTCCATTGAGGAATTTGACTTCGGAAGATATTCAAGAATATCTTCCGAGAGTTAATTCCTCTTCGGAAGGAATTTACACTTGGAATAATTTAAAGATCTTTTGTAACAGGGCTTAAATTGTATTGACACAAGACTTTACATATTAAAAAGGTTTTTAAAAAAGGTAGTTATTCAATGTTTATCATCCCAATTGCTGATATGAGATACTTAAATCTTTGTTCATTAAATGCCTTTGTGAACAAATCAGCATATTGTTCATTTGAGTCAACTTTGATTAACTTTATCAGCTGTTTCTCATGAATATCTCTAATGAAATGATACCTGATATCAATGTGCTTTGTCTTGGAGTGCTTCACCGGATTCTCAGTAATGGAGATAGCACTGTTGTTGTTAATATGGATAGGAGTAGTCATGAAGGTGAATCCATAGTCTAACATCTGATTTTGAATCCATAGCAGTTGAGCACAGCAGCTAGCAGCAGCAATGTATTCAGCTTCAGCAGTTGATGTAGAGACACAGGATTGTTTCTTGCATTGCCATGAAATAATCCTTCCACCAAGAAATTGACATCCTCCTGATGTTGATTTCTTATCAATGTTGCAGCCACCATAGTCACTATCAGAGTATCCATAGAGATTGAAATCACTATTTCTTGGATACCAGAGACCTAGTTTAGATGCTCCTTTGAGGTATCTGAGGATTCTCTTTGCAGCAGCTAGGTGAGACACCTTTGGAGCAGCCTGATATCTTGCACAAATGCATGTGGCAAACATGATATCTGGTCTAATAGCAGTGAGATACATCAGAGAACCAATGATTGCTCTATACTGATGTTGATCAGTATCCTCTCCCTTAAGGTTAGGGCAAAGATTATGGTTTCTGGGTATGGGTGTCTTGGCTGGTTTACAATCCTTCATTTCAAATCAATCTATGATGTCTGAGACATACTTAGATTGACTGATGAATAACCCTTCCTTCATCTGTTTCACCTGAATTCCAAGGAAAAAGTCCATTTTTCCCATGGAACTCATCTCAAACTTCTGCTTCATTATGCTTTCAAAGTCCTTGCACATTTGGTCGTTTGAAGAACCAAATATGATGTCATCAACGTAGACTTGTACAAGCAAAATGTCTTCTCCACTCTTTCTGATGAAAAGAGTCTTGTCAATGGTACCTCTAGTGTATCCATTCTTCAGGAGAAACTGAGACAAGGTCTCATACCACAACCTAGGTGCTTGGTGCAACCCATATAGAGATTTATCCAGTTTGCACACGTAGTTGGGGTGCTGTGGGCCTTCAAATCCTGGAGGTTGACATACATAGATTTCCCTATCTATATCCCCATATAGAAAAGCACACTTGACATCAAGTTGGTAGACTGTGAAGTTCTTGGATGCAGCATAAGCAAGGAAGATCCTAACTGCCTCAAGTCTTGCAACAGGTGCAAAGACATCAGTATAATCGATTCCTTCCTCCTGGGTGTATCCTTGAACTACTAGTCTTGCCTTATTCTTGATAATCAAGCCTCTATCATCTTTCTTGTTCCTGAACACCCATTTAGTGCCTATGGGTACTTGACCAGATGGTAGTGGGCATAGATTCCAGACCTTTTGTCTTCTGAATTAAAGCAACTCTTCCTGCATCGATTCAACCCAACTACTATCCTTTAAGGCATCTTCTACCTTCTTTGGTTCCATCTGAGACAAGAAGCATGAGTACAAGCAGACATTCCCATGATGAGTTTGTCCTCTTGTTCTCACACCCTTAGAGACATTCCCTATGATGTTCTCAGTTGGATGAGTGTTATGAATCCTAAGACGAGGAATCACTTCCAGTTGCAGAGATAAGTCTAGGTTAGACATATTCTTATCAGGAACTGGATCACTCTGTCCAACTGCTGTTTCAAAGTCATTCAATGAGGACTGATTGAATGATTGAGAAACATCATCAATGGTTGGTTGTGAAGTAGGATTAACAGTTGCCTGTTCCTTCAGAATACTACTTCCCTCAACCTGGTGTTGTAATGGATCACCTGAAGAACTTTGAGGTTGATCAAGTGATTCACTTGTTGAAGCTTCATTATTCCTAGAGATAGTTACACTATCAGATCTGTGAATGGTTGAAGCTTGTTGCCTTTCAGCTCTTGGAGAATTTGGAAGAGGTCTGGGAAGCTCAAACAGTTGACTTGCATCAGCATCAGCATCAGCATTCTCTTGAGCACCTGTTCCAGCTGAAACATTCTCACAAGATGGTTTAGAATAGTTTGGAAACAATTCTAAATCAAAGATATACTCAAGTCCATTCCCCCTAACACAAGGAGTGTGCTCATTAACAACTATATTGGATGATTCCTCAAATTGTTGATTCTTGATATTGTATACTCTATAAGCTTTAGAGCTAGAAGAGTATCCAATAAAGATAGCATCATCCGACTTCTCAGCAAACTTTGCTAAGTTGTCCTTTGTGTTAAGTATGGTACACCTGCAGCCAAAGGACCTTAGAAAGCCAATGAACAGTGGCCTCTTGTTCCATAACTCATCAGGGGTTTTTCCATGGGGCTTAACTACAAGAACCCTGTTCTGCACATAGCATGCAGTGCTGACTGCCTCTGCCCAGAATGTTAGAGGTAGCTTTGAATCAGCTAACATGATCCGAGCAGCCTCAATAAGTGTCCTGTTCCTCCTCTCAGCAACACCGTTTTGTTGAGGAGTTCTGGGAGCACTGTATTGTCTGGCAATCCCTTTTGAGTCACAGAATGAGTCAAGAACGAAGTTCTTAAACTCAGTCCCTTGATCACTTCTAATGATCTTAACCTTGTGATCAATTTGATCTTCTATTTTAAGAATAAAAGATTTTAAAGTTTCAGCAGTTTCATCTTTACTTCTTAAAAAGAATACCCATGTAAATCTTATAAAATCATCAACTATCACAAGGCAGTATGATTTCCTTCCAATGCTCATTATACTTGTGGGTCCAAAGAGATCCATGTGCAATAAGTGTAATGGAGTAGTGATAGAGTTAACACATTTGGATTTATGAGATGATCTGTGTTGTTTCCCTTTCAGGCATGCAACACAGTTATCTTTGCAGAAAAAATCCTTTTTAGGCAAACCATGTACCAAGTTATTTTTAGCCAATTTATTCATTGTTTTAAAATTCACATGACACATGCGTTTATTCCATAGTGTTGACTCATCAATATCAGCTTTGGAAAGAAAGCATGTACTTCACCCATAGGAGAAGCATTGTTCATATCCATCTTGTACATATCCCCTTTCCTGGGAGATCTAAGAAGCACCAATTCCGGAGGAATTGTCATCCCTGGTTTGAGGATAATGCACTCATGTTCTGTGAAGAGCATCTGATGCTTCTGATCACAGAATTGAGAAACACTTAACAGATTGTGTTCAAGCTGTTTGACAAAGTGAACTTTGTCAATGTTTATTCTGCCATTGGATATACTTCCTCTTCCATAAATATATCCTCCGGCCTCACCTCCAAATTGGACAGGCCCTCCATCAAAGTTCTGGAATTGTTGAAGGAGAGATCTTTTCCCTGTCATGTGCCTGGAGCATCCACTATCTACAATCCAGACATTGTTGTTCTTGTCAAATGGACATCCCTGCACATAAGATAAGATGGTTAGTTTTGTTTGGAAGCCCAAGCCTTGCTGGTCTTGGGCTCTTCCAACGATAGTGACATAATTGAACCAAAAGATATGCATTGGGGTTCAATAGAGGTCATTGTTGAAGAAGAGGTTTGGGCTGCAGCATCTTCCTTGATCTTTCAATCCATCTCTTGGTTGATCTTTGAAGATGAGCTTGTTGAAGCTTGTGCAGCATGTCCTTCTTCCGAAGCTTCTTTCTTTTCGGAAGAAGCCTTCACCACCTTTTCTTCCGAAGTAGTCTTCTTCTAAGATGGTTTCAAGGGAGCCTTCTTGTTCTTCCGAACCTTAGAAGGTTGGCTTCCGAAGCCATTTTCCCTTCGGAAGAAGTAGTTTCTTCCGAAAGCAACTTGGCTTCCGAGACCAACTTTCCCTTTTTCATCATTTGGACCTTTTGAAGTGGTCCAGCTGAGAAACCTTCTCTGACTCCTTCTTTTCTAACATTATTTGCATAATGTGTGCTTGCTGGATTGTAGTAACGATCTTTAGCCATGTGGTTGTGCAGACCACACATTATGCAGGCAATGTTAGTCTTCTGGGAACTTGCAGGTTGCTGTTTCTTGGGTTTCTTCTCTTCATCAGCAACTTTCCCTTTCAACTTCTGATCCTTCAGTAGGATAGGAGTGCTGGTATTACGCTTCTTTCCTGAGTCAGAAGTACCTACCACTTGAAATCCGGCAGAAATGAAGACACCCTTTTGCTTTAGGTTGATCTTAAGTTTGGACTCTGCAACCTTCTTGGCAGTCCTTCTAGCAGCTTTAGCTCTGCTTCTTCTTGCCTTGGTGGTTAGGATTTGGTCTTCACAGGTGGAGATGAGTTTATCCTCCTGTTTCTCCCCTGTGGTGGCTACTATTTTTGCCTCATCCTTTAGTTCCAATGGAGAAGGGTCAGCAGTTGGAACCTCTTGCTCTTCAGTACCACATCTAGGTAGTCTGATAGACTCATAAGAGTGTGGTGGAGCTATTTCATTAGTTCCCAACCCTTCTTTGTTTTGATAAAACATTTTGGAATGAGAGGTTGACGCAAGAATAGTTTGGAAGCTTTGCTCAGCCATAGCTTGCTTCCTGGCCTGAGCCTCAGCTGTGACCAACTGGGCTTGAACCTCAGATAGTTTGGATATCAGATCTTTAATTTGAGTCTTATAATTAGTCTTTTCATGTTTAAAAGAGACACAGTTTTCTCTAACTCCTCAATTTTCTTTTGATAGTCAGATTCAGCTCTCTTAAAATCAGATTTTAGCACATTTAAAGACTCAACCTCAGATCTGATTTCCGAAATGTAATCCTTATAAAGTTTAACTTTAGCAATACAGGCAGCAGTACAAAGATGTTCATATACCTGATCATCATCTGTTCCGGCCATGAGTGCTTGAGCGGGAGTCACATCCTGTACCATGAAGCTCCAGTCAACTTCTTGAGCCACAGCAGCTGTTTCAGTTTATTGCAGTTGTAACACTTTGCTTTGCTTTTGTCAAACCCAAACCTGCTGTTGACTGGGTTTTGAGGGAATTGCCTTCCAGTTCTCTTGAAGAACTTCTTCGCTCTGTAAGTTAAAAGAGCCATCTTCTGGACAATATCCATATACTCCACATCATCTGGACTGAAGCACTCAAGATCATCAAAGCATTATTGAAAATCACCAGAGTGTCCACTTTCAGAGACAAAGGCACAACTATCCTGAGAGGAGTTGTGTTGAACCTTTTGAGACTTTGGAGTCTCAGGTAGAGTAATGTAAGGTCTGCTGTGTGAGTTTTCAGGGTAACACAGCAACTGATGTTGTGGTTCCGTGATTTCCCTTTCAACCACATGAAGGGCTGAACTCTGTTGGTTATTGGAGTGGCCAGAGGAGTTCTGCATGTTCATCTCCATTTGGAATGCACTTAGGATACCATACAACTCTGTCAGAGAAAGAGTCTTAAGGTCCGAAGTTCTCTTGATTACTACACAGTAATGTATCCATAGTTTAGGAAGGGAAGACATGAACTTCCTAACTATGTCTCTATTCTCAAGAGCTACTCCAATATCCTCCAGAGTATCTACTAGCTCAACATACCTGAAGTATTGTTAAGTCAAGGTCTCACCGGCCTTGAAAGTAAAGTTCTCAAACTGCTGCTTCAAGAGATCCTTCTTGTTCTCTTGGGTTTCCTTGGATCCTTCATACATCAACTTCAGTGCTTCCCATAAATCTTTAGCAGTTTTGCATTTCTTGAAGCGTCTGTAGACGGAGTTGGGGAGAGCAGTTTGGAGAGAAGTCATAGCCCTTTGATCCAGCTCTATTCTCTTCCTGTCTTCTTCTGAGTAATCATCAACACCTTTTGGAATGATACGATTACCAGTAGCAGAAGTGGTGCTTGGTATGAAAGGACCATTGACAATGGAGTCCCACATCCTTGAATCTTGACACTTGATGAAGCCTTCCATTCTGATACACCATGTGTTAAAGTCTTCAGGGGTGATCAGTGGGGACTTGGTCATGGTACCGGTTTCCATATCAGCCTTGGAGAGAGCAGCCATTTGAGTGAGTGGTTTGTAGTGAGGAGTAAAAACAGGTTGATTTGGATGGTAAGATCTCACAATCAAGAGCCTGGAGCTCTGATACCAATTGCAGGATCAATTATGGGTGGTTTTACTCTCAACTCACTGTGAACAACACTCAGCAAGTAGCTTATGAAGAGTTGATCACAATATAACAAGTAACAAGCAGTAAGAAAATTAACACAGCAAGTAAATTTTCAAGGTACTTTTATATATTGCTTCTCAACTCAAAGGATTACAAGACTCTTGGACTCAAATCACTTATCTAAAGAGTTACAGGGAGAAGATATATATAATACTACCTACAGCCGGGTATACTTTGATTCCAGCTGGACACCTCTAACCTTACATCTATACTACAAGACTCTAGGTGAGGTCTTTCAGACATTTTGCCTGAGAGTTGGTAGTCAGGACATGTCCCTGACTTATCTTTTGTCACCAACTAAAGTTGGTAACATGTACTATCATAAAAAGGTGAACAGTAGAATAAAGTATGGTCAACAACATGGCTCTTTAGGAAGATGCCATGCTGTATCAGAGGTCTACAGCGGACTGTCAAGGACCATACTTATATCTACTGGACATAGCAATGTCTTCCGAAGGATAAAGTGCTTCGGAAGTATAACTTCTTCCGAAGGCACTTATACTTCGGAAGACTGCTTCTTCCGAGGCTTGGAGTCTTCTTTGTCTTCGGAAGTAGACTTTGTCTTCAGCTCTTTCATCAGACTTTGTCTTCGGAAGCTGACTTTGTCTTCAGCTCTTTCATCAGACTTTGTCTTCGGAAGCTCAGACTTTGTCTTCGGAAGATGGTCTTCAGCTGTTGGCTTTAGCTGTTGTCTTCAGCAGTTGACTTCAGCTTTTGCCTTCAGTAGATATCTGCAGCTGTTGTTCCTCAGACTCTCGGAAGATCTCTTGCTTGGCTTCGGAAGCCCTTCAATGTAGCACCAAAAATGACTATGAAGTGGTTTTGGTTGCACCAGCCTTATCATGATCCAACATTCACCCTTAATATGATGAAAGGTTTCATATTGTGATCTGAGGGTGTCTTTCCTGATGCTTCTGATCTCATCACTCCCTTCACAGAGAGTGTGGAGTATCTTCCATAAGGAATTTACTGTTTTATAGTTCTCACATATGATTAATCTCTTCTTGCAAAGTCATACTAAGCAAACTGTATGCTTTAATATCGACTTTAACCTTCTTGACATCATCAGGTGACAAGTTTTTTGTGCTGATAGGCTGATTCTTGTCATTATAATCCGGTCGAAGAGTGGGTGGAATATAAGGACCTTCAGTTGTGGATTCCCACAAGTCAGAATCTGTGTAGTTCACATGATTCCTGAACTTGATTTTCCAGGACTTGAAATCAGCTTTTGCTTCCAACTTCGGTGGTTGATGCGATCCACCAAAAGTACTCACATTTAGCTGAGAATAATGAAACAAGTTTTGACTGTTGAATTAGACAAATCAATCAAAGACTCAGATCTAGTATTCAATTAATTTGAATATAGATATAAATCAATCAAACAATGAGAGTATGCTTGCTGAATGATAAGTCATAAAATCAATTGTTTAAAAGACAATTAAACAATTTTAATACTGATAGATCAATTGATCTAAATCAATGAGCACCAAGCTCTGATACCACCTGTGAATCCTAGGATCTCAATTCAGGAATTATCAGTATTAAAATAAAATCAAATCAATGATTGCGGAATTATCATTAATTGACGTTTAATTGTTTTAATGATTGATGAAGAACACAAACAGCAAAAACACAGTAAATGCGAAGGCAATAATTATTCAAAAGTATTTCATTAATTATCGAGTAATGAGTACAAAAGAATAATTATAAATGACTATGAACAACGATTTCTGTGAATCGAAATAATGTTGATGTTGATGGGACGGTGGCAAGGTTGCACGATTGCTTGACAGCCGTAATATTGTTTGATTGTGTTCCCGAGATGTGAAACCTAGGACTCATCTTTATAGATGGTTGGAGTCAGTTAGGAAACACCGGATCTCTTGGGATTTAATATTGATTAGTTGACTTGTTTGACTTGTTGATATTGTAATCATACAAGTGTTCCGAACTTCCGTAGGAACCTTGTCTTCCGCAGGAGTTTTGCTCTCCCGTAGATGACTTAGTCTTCCGTAGAAATTCTATCTTCCATAGAAGTCCACTTCATACAATCCTTGATCATCCACAGAAACATTCACTTGTGGTCTTGAAAGAAACATATCTACGGATTAACAATAATGTTCATCCGTAGATGTTTCTTACACTTGGTCAATTTCAGGAATCCTACCAAGTACATTGATTTTGCCTGTCAACAATCAAAAAGCAACACACATATATATGGGTTACCCTATAGATTCAAATGCACATATATAAATATATTGACAGTTACAATTATTAATTACAAGACTTGATTAAAGTTCTAAGCCTATACAAAATGATCTAGTCCTATCCTTCCTAGATCCAACACACGACACTATTAGAAAAATGTCCCGTTTGTAATGAGAGTAGGTGGGTTGATATAAATACAAAGAACAAGAAGTTACCTCACAAGGTGTTACGATGGTTTCCTTTAACCCCGAGACTACGACGATTGTATTCTTCAAGGCACACGGAAAAAGATATGATTTGGAATAGTACCGGACGATCAGAAGAGGGTACGATGCGTCATCTTGTTGATGGTACCTCATGGAAAGATTTTGACATAAGGTACCCGACCTTCTCGAGGGAACCGCAAAACGTTTTCCTAGGGCTTGCAGCCGACGGTTTTAATCTTGGTAACATGAGTTCGGCTCATAGCACGTGGCCGGTTGTACTCACCACATACAATTTGCCTCCATGGTTATGCATGAAAGAGTCCTCATTTATGTTGTCATTGTTGATTCCTGGCCCTAAATCACAGGGGAAAGACATGGATGGGTTTCTTAGGCCATTGGTGGATGAGCTTAAGCAGTTGTGGGTGTCAGGCATACGTACTAAAGACGTGGCGACAAACACGTTCTTTACAATGAAAGCGGCGTTGTAATGGACTATAAACGACTTTTCAGCTCATAATAGTTTATCTGGTTGGAGCGGGCAGGGTTACAAAGCATGCCCGACTTGTAACGAAGACACTCCTTCTATGCGTGTTACAAATAAAGTTGTATATGTTGGTCATCGGTGATTCTTAGATGCTAACCATGAGTGGAGAACAAGTTTAGAATTTAATGGAGAACCCGAGATCAAAGCCCCTCCAAAACATTTAAATGATACTGACATAGAAGCTCAACTTAGTCGTCTACGCCATCGTTTGCCGGGTAAACACCCCGATTTTGGAGGTGTAAAATCAAAGCGGAAGGAGTTTGAATTGAACTTGTCCAAATGAAGCATAGTTTTTGAACTTGAGTATTGGTCTTCTCTGCAGCTAAAACATAACCTAGATGTGATGCATATCAAGAAAAATATGTGTGACAGTTTGTTGGGTACTCTTCTAATGAATGAAAAGAGCAAAGATACGCCAGATGCACGCGTTGACTTGAAAAATCTAAATATTCAGTGATCGAAAGTTATTTTGTGAGTTTATCAAGGATGTTAAATTGCCTGATGGGTTTGGATCTAACATTAGGAAGAGAGTGGTAGATACACAATAGTAATATTATTGGGTTGAAATCTCATGACTGTTATATTCTCATGCAGCGTTTAATATCGATTGGGGTTAGATGCTTTTTGACCAAAGATACTTATACACCAATAGTTGATCTTTGTACGTTTTTAAGCAACTCTGCTCAAGAACACTATTGGTCGAGGATATGAAGAAAGCTAAGGATGTCATTCTTATAATATTGTGCAAGTTAGAGTTAATCTATCCTTCGGAGTTTTTTGACATTATGGTTCATTTAGTTTTGCATTTACCTGATGAAGCGATTCGTGGTGGTCCTGTATGTATGAGATGGATGCATCCGTTTGAAAGATATATGAAAAAACTAAAAAATTATGTCAGAAACAAAGCAAGGCCGGAAGGTTGTATAGCTGAAGGTTATATTGCTGGAGAAGCTCTTAACCAATGATGGTGTTGTGGAGAACATTCAAAATGTTGACAATGACTTGACAGAAGATCTTGACGTTGTTCACAACCACTCTTCATCTAATAGCGTACTTTTCATTGACTTCACACAATAATTTCATAACATGCCTACTTATGTGACCGAAGGTGAGACTCTAAGTGAAGTTAATTTGCCAACTGTCACCGCTGAAGAGGTGTTTGAAGACGAGGCTTATTATGATGAGAACGATTCTGATTATGACACCAAAGAGTCTGACGAAGATACTGAAGTATATGAGGGTGACTCTGATTGAAAAATTCGTTATGATTTGTTAGGATTTGTATATGTATTTATTTATCTAAACCTTTGTTTGTATTTCATGTTGACTACAAGACTTTCTTCTTATTTTAACATTATGTTTTAAATCTTATATTTTAAGACATGATTTCATTGTGGATTGTTTTCGCATACCTTATGGCTGATGTTATGAGCCATGGAGGTGATGGCGCGGGGGATCCACCACTACCTCCATTTGGCGGTCCTGGAAGTCACGTGTTAGATGGTCATTGTTATAATAATTAATTTATTAATATGTTTATTCAATTATTATTAATATATGATGCAATTAATGATTTTTTAATCTAATACAGGCACGTCTTCTCGTAAAACAAGAGCCAAGGTGAAAAACAAGAAATTGCAGCAAGAGATAGCTAAAAAGGGAGGACCTTTATCTCTCCCCTTTGATAGAGCTGCCACGTAACCCCCGTTGGCGAACTTAATGATATGTTTGTTCGCGAGGTGGGGATATACATGGAAGCTAATTTTCCTTTTAATGTTCGTTCGTATGAAAATCTTTCTGATGCTCAGAAGAATGCTTTGGAAGAGCATATGGCGGTAAAATTTTATAAGTTATATGTTTGTTATTCATTTTTACATAACTAACTTTTATTTTATTTAACTTAAATGTAGCGACGCTTTGACTTTAATGAGATATTGCGAGATCGTGAGCGCGCACAGATAGAGGGTGGAATCCGTTCGGTGTTTCCCGAACGATTTAGAGATCGAAAAAATATGGCAAAAAAACATTTTGATCGGGTTGGAGGCTACGAAAATGCAGAACAAGCAATGGTGAATCCTCTAACAGGGATGAATCGTGGAAATTGGAGCAAAACCGTCGACTATTTTATAAGTGACGCATATAGAAACGTGTCAAGTTCAAACAATGCTTCATATAGTAGTTATTGTTATAAGAAGGTAATGATTTAAATTTATATATTTGTGTATTGTATTAGTATTTTTTAATATATAATATAATTTTTAAAAACAGAATAAAAGCATACTTGAGACGTTTCATAATGCTCATACTGGTAAAGATGGGACATTTGATAGCGAGATAGCACAACAACAATATGTAAGTATTTCTTAAAAGTATAATTTTTAATATATATTTATGTATGTATAAATATGTTAATATATTTTTGTTAATTAATACAGAACCAATTAAAGGAAAAGTTTGATGAGTTAAGTCAAACCCAAAATCAAGAAAGTGGATCATCAACGTTGAATGAAGTCGATATTTTTGAGTCGGTGTTGGGACAATGGCGTGGACATATTAAGGGGATTAGACGTAAACCATTCTCATCTTCAGGGACGAGTTCTTTTGTTCATTATCACGAACAAACTCCTCAGTCATTTACACAGGTAAGTGCATCATTTTATGGATGTGTTAAGTTCATCGTAGTTGTTTTAGGTTAATTATGACTTTTAATCGCTAAAATAGAATTTAATTATCTAAGTTTAGCTTAAACGGGTCAAAACGGGTGAAAAGGACATGATTTGAGTTTAAACGGGTCAAAATAACTTAAACTGATGTTTTAAGTTCATCATAGTTATTTTAGGTTAATTATGATTTTTAATCACTAAAATAGACTTTAATTATCTAAGTTTAGCTTAAACGGGTCAAAACGGGTGAAAAGGACATGATTTGAGTTTAAACGGGTCAAAATAACTTAAACTTGGATGTGTTAAGTTCATCATAGTTGTTTTAGGTTAATTATGACTTTTAATCGCTAAAATAGAATTTAATTATCTAATTTTAGCTTAAACGGGTCAAAACAGGTGAAAAGGACATGATTTGAGTTTAAACGGGTCAAAATAACTTAAACTTGGATGTGTTAAGTTCATCATAGTTGTTTTAGGTTAATTATGACTTTTAATCGCTAAAATAGAATTTAATTATCTAATTTTAGCTTAAACGGGTCAAAACAGGTGAAAAGGACATGATTTGAGTTTAAACGGGTCAAAATAACTTAAACTTGGATGTGTTAAGTTCATCATAGTTGTTTTAGGTTTATTATGACTTTTTATCGTTAAAATAGAATTTAATTATCTAAGTTTAGCTTAAACGGGTCAAAACGGGTGAAAAGTACATGATTTGAGTTTAAACGGGTCAAAATAACTTAAACTTGGATGTGTTAAGTTCATCATAGGTGGTTTACGTTATTTGAGTTAAAACGAGTCAAAATGTGTTTAATTATCTAAGTGTGTTTGATTCAACATATATAGTGTGTTTGGTTTACACTTCATATACTTTGCCAAAATATAAATGTATATTTTGTTTTTACAGGAGCAAATTTCAAGTCTGTTTCAAAATGCGCAATTTATGTCACAAATGACACAATTAATTGCTTGGCAAAAGGCTTTAAATCAAGCGAAAGAAGACGATTCAGACGAGGGGGATGAATAGCTTATTGTATGATTGTATAATATTGCGTAATCTAGAATTTTAGCTTTTAATTATGAGTAAATTATCTATGTATGATTGTATGATATTTCGTAATTTAGATTATAGTTTATGTATAAATTTATGTTATTGCGTAATTTAGATAATGTTATTGGAAAATCTAGGTTGATTTTGGATGAAAACTGGATTTTTGAAAAAACAAAACAAAAAATTTAAAACAAAAAACACCATTAGCGGCAACAGCTGTCGCCGCTAATAGTTAAAAAAAACCACTAGCTGACGAGAACTTTTAGCGGTGGTTTTGAGAGTATTAGCGGCGACACCTTTAGCGGTGACACATTAGCGGCGATAAGTTGGCCAATACCGACGAACTTTTAACGGCGACCTATTAGGGGCGACGTGTCGCCGCTAATACCTATAGCGGTGACAAATTGGGGTATTAACAGCGATAATTGTCACCGCTAATGACCGAATATTTTGTACTGATAAGAAACATCACATCATTCAAAATCCTAACAAAAAATCCTCTGAAATCCTAACAAAAAATCGTCTGAAATCTTAAATCGTAAATCGTTACTTCA
This sequence comes from Flaveria linearis, assembly GCA_024085815.1. NCBI lineage: Eukaryota > Viridiplantae > Streptophyta > Magnoliopsida > Asterales > Asteraceae > Flaveria > Flaveria linearis. Next base: position 10,658,283 of record CM044004.1, on the reverse strand, counting down.
AAAGCCCAAATCATAAGTCGCTACCCAGATGGACACACGGAAATCATAAATATGGGGAATTGCTATAGCTACTGAGATTCAAAAACAAATATTAGTATCATCATTTCATGCTCTAAGAATTGAACATGTGTCCCCATCACACCTTTGTTTATTAGAGTTAATAGATACATTTATATTTTGTTTTTGAATGGCATATGTTAATGACCAGAGGTGAAAAAATGGTAACGGTACCCATGGGATGCATTTAGGCTGACTTCCTTGACGGGCAGCGATCAGAATCAAAGGCAACAAATGGTGCAGTGGCGGTTCTGTAGCGGCATTTCGGTGGGTCACTGGTCGGTTTTTTAAATTAGTCATCTTTATATTCAAGTTCGTTAAATCTTGAATCAACTCGGTATCACCAACATCTACGATCAGAAGATGTTACAATTTTTTTGTGTATGAACTAGTAATTGAAACCCGAGCGTTGCAACCGGAAATTTGTAGGAAAAAAACATACGTGGAAACGTGGGTGAAAAGAAAAACGTCATGACGGCATATTCACAATTTTACAATGAGAATTGTAAAGGCTTCTTATATATAAAAACGAAACTATGAAGTAGCTTTTATGACTTGTAAGTTTGTTTTTCGATTAAAATTTACATTGTAACTTATTAAAATGTCACAGTGGCATGATCCGAGTAAAAAATAAAAATACATATTAATATATTATAAAAGCGAAGAAAAAAACGAAACCTTGTCGAAGATGCGTTAATCTTATGGGAAATTTGCATAATACTCGATTTAAGTTTACTTCAAAACATATAAAAACGTCGCAACGGCATACCCGAAGTTTTTTATCAAACATATTTTTAAAAGCTAAAATCCCTTGGGGTGGAAGCGTTGTTCTGGCCAGAAATTTGTAACTCTCTGTTAACAATAAAATTTATGTGAACATTGGATAAAAAGTGAATATGGCAAGGGTAGGGTTTATGTGAAAGTTCATAAAACAAGAAAGTTAAACAGTATCACTTTATATTACAAAAAAAGGGGTAAAGTTGCTCTAGTGACATATACGTTTATGATTAGATTAAAGTTTACATCAAAACATACCGTTAAAAATTTCAAAAATTTGTTTTAAAATCTGTATATGATCATTAATTAAAGCAAAAGTGGAAAATTGTATGTCTATTGTTTAAATAGCTTTAAATTTTCTTAATAAGAATCTAGAATTAATTAAAACAAAAGTTTAAAATGTAAAGCATTCTTTAAACAATTTAGTTATTGTTAAATGCTATTATTTATAAAAGGAAAACTGAATAAGGAAACAGAGATCAAAATCTGGTGTGGCTGGTGGTGGGGTGGTTAAAACTTAAATGGGTTGGATGCATGACCAGTGGAGCGAGTCTTTTGATAATATTTTGGTTCAATAGTTATGTATACCGGAGTTGTAATATTAAAAAATCAATTTCACTAATGTTGCACGCGCGTTGCAGCCTGACCACACACATTAACATGCTTAAGTATATAGAAAACAAAAATTGTTCCAAATATTAAACAACTAACCTCAATAAAACCCTAAAATGAATTTGAAAAAGTAGTTATTATCATCATTTCAAAATGCTTTTAGAAAAGAAAGCATTTGTAATCAATTTTGTGTCCCACCTCCACTTTTTTTCAATATATGATTATATTGGTGTGAAAGCATGACTTTAGGTGTTGGTGGATGGTAGAATCATCCCCTAATTGTTGCGAACTAGTTTCAAAGAAAATATGAAGCGACTACTTTGTTTATTTACCTAAATGTCCTTGGATGTTTTCAGAAGACTTTTGATGACTTTAAATTATTCTATCCCTGCACTTTACTTGAAAACCAATTATCTAGTTTCAATCCCCTCGCAATCTTAGAACTTATTATCATTATCATATTGTCAATGGCTTCTACTTCAACCTATTCTACATCAGCACAAACCCATTACAAGTATGATCTTTTTCTAAGCTTCCGAGGTGAAGACACTCGTTATTCTTTTACAGATCATCTTTACAACGCGTTACATCAAGCCGGAATTAGGACATTCCGGGATGACGATGAAATCCGTGAAGGTCATGAACTGAAGCCAGAAATCGAGCGATCAATAAAAGAATCACGGGCTTCAGTAATTGTATTTTCAGAGAACTTTGCAAATTCAAGATGGTGTCTTGATGAGCTTTGGTTGATCCTCGAGCAAAAGAGGACGTACAATCACTTTGTGTTGCCGGTGTTTTATAAAGTTGATCCTTCAGATGTTAGGAACCAACGAGGAAGTTTCTATATTGAAGCAATAGACGGAGCTGAAGGTTCAAAATGGACTGAGGATAATGTAAAAAGGTGGAAGAATGCCTTAAGAGAGGTGGCTGATTTGAAGGGGACAGTTGTTTCAGGGTATATATGCTTTAATCCTTACATATTTAATGTGAAAATTTGAGTGACAAGCAAAAGTTATTTTCTTAATATGAATTTATTGTGGTTTTAATGTCTTGCTCTGAATACGTTTAATTTTCTTGTTTTGTTACAGGTATGAAACCATCTTCATTCCAAATATTGTTAAGAAAATTCACTCTGAACTAGGTTTGAAGCTCTACAACACTCCGACGGGTCTAATTGGAGTAGAGACACGGGCTGAAGATATTACTTCCTGGTTGAGATCTGATCAGCATGATCATCCAGTTCTAGCGATTTGCGGTATGGGAGGAAGTGGCAAGACGACACTTGCTAAGCATATTTATTTCTCAAACAAGCATAACTTTGACAGGAGCAGCTTACTTGAAGATATTGAGAACCAACATGATGGTTTGCTTGGTGTACAAAAGCGACTTCTTGAAGATGTTTATGGAAATAGTAATATGATGATATCAAATGTTGATGAGGGAGCTCTTCAGCTTGAGAAGGTCATACAAATGAACAGAGTGCTTATTGTTGTTGATGATGTTGATGACAAAGACCAGCTAAGCACTTTATTTGGAACAAAGTTGTTTCCAACACAAAGCAAGATCATTATAACAACAAGACTTCTTAAAATAGATACATGGATTGGGTCCATATCTCATGGGTGCCATGTTCGCGAAATGGAATTGTTGAATGATCATGAATCGTTGGGGCTTTTAAGTTATCATGCCTTTGGATCCCAACTTCCTATGGAAGGTTTCGAGGAGCTTGCAGTACAGTTATCACAATATTGTGAAGGAAATCCGCTAGCTCTTAAAGTGTTGGGTTCTCTGCTAGCTGAAGGCCAAGGGACAAGAATTGAAACGTGGAGAAGCACAATGAATTCACTCAATTCCTTGAAGGGAGATCTTAATCATAAAATCCAAGGTGTACTACAAAAGAGTTTTCATACCTTGCCATGTGAGAGTCACAAAGAGTTGTTTCTCCATATTGCTTGTTTGTTTCTTGATGAATATGTAGATGACGTGGAAAGAATATTGGAGGATGACTATCATGCAAAATCTGGGATGGTGACCCTCACTAACAGATGCCTCCTTAGCTTTTCAAGAAATGGTCTCAAACTGTGTTGGATTAATCTTGATCGGTTTAAAGTCGAATCAACTAGTATGGGTCGGAACGGTTAATGTAACCGGGTCATGGATACGGGTTATGAAGAGTATTATTTTAGTCACATGTTTATTATTAGTTTGTTGGTTCAAAGTAGTGGGTTAGTGGATTAGTGGTTTTCCTTTTCTTTAGGTGCAAGAGTTAATTTTTCTATTTAATGTAATGTTTGATTATGAATGAAAATAACAAGAAAGTTCAAGTAGTAAACTGTGTGTGTTGTGTGTGTTTAATTGGGGCCTGAACCAACATTTGGTATCAGAGCTTGGTGTCTGCCGGTTTGAGAGTCGTCTTTCGAGAGAAAAACAGCCCTTGGCTGTAGCGCAGAAGACGAGAAAGAAACAGTGTCGCGAAGAAGCACTAGGCAGCAAAAATGAGATGACAACGAAGGCAGAAAAGGGTTCTGGGTGAACTGAGAAGTGTGGCTGATCTTTGTGATCGTGTATACAAGCCTGCGTGGCTGTTTCGAGCAATGTTGTTAGGACCGGATCGGACCGGCCGGTCCGACCGGTTCGACCGGGATTCGGCCCCCTGTCCGGTCCGGTCCATAGTGGTTCGTTTTTGAGCAGTTGAACCGGCCGGTTCGAACCGAGTCGGCGGTTGGACCGGCCAACCGGTTCGGGTCCGACCGGATTTTGATTTTTTTTTTTTTTTTTTTTTTTTTTTTTTGATTTTAGTGGGTAAAAACGGGGTGTTAAACCATAAATTAGTACTTTGTATATACAAATATAGTTAAGTTTTATATATAACTATAAAATATATGTATAAATCATATATAAATTACTTATATTTAATTACATATATAAATATAATTAAAATATAGTTAAATCCGGTCCATCCGGTCCGACCGGTCCGACCGGTCCGACCACCAAACCAGTAAGCCGTCCGGTTCGACGTCCGATCCGGTTCTGAGAACATTGGTTTCGAGTGTTTTGATGTAGAGGTTCTGCGTAAACCGAACACCATTCTGAGTGAGACGGAAGAGATAACCTGTGTGCTGTGAAGGGTTCTGCGTGAGCCGTGAAGTGTTCTGTGTGAACTGAGGAGAGACGAGAAGAGGTTCTACGTGAACCGGTTCTATGCGAATCAATTCAGAAGAATGAACTGATCAGTGTGATCGAAAGGGAGGTGCCAAAGAAGATGCAAGATCTGTGTAATCAAACAAGGACGATCTGTGTGATCATGGTGTGATTGGGTCTGTGTGATCCAAATAAAATCGATCTGTGTGATGACATAAGAAGAGGAGTTGTGTGATTTCCGAGTGAAATCGAGGAGAAACCAAGACAAGTGTTCTGCGTCAACTAGAAGAGGAGATTCTGTGCGAGTCAAGTGAGAAGAAAGAAAGTGGCTGCAGATCTGAGTGATTAAAGGGTTCATCCATGGGAAAGTTGAAAGAAAGATCTGTGTGATCAAGGGGAGAAGATCTGTGTGGTGAAGACGAACCCGTAAGCAACCGATATCTATGTGATACGCGTATAAAATCTGAGTAGTAACTGCAATATGAGTGGGGTTGTATGATGCTGTAGAGAAGAAAACAAAGAGCTGATGTGGACTTGAAGCAAGAAAAATGGTAGAATTGTTTCTAGTGAAAGAAAGAGATTAAGGCGGTAGATATATATTTTGTTCATAATCTAGAAAGAGGCTGAAGCGGTGCATATATTTGGATGGTTGAAAAGTCAAAACAAATTGTGGTGTGTTTGGTGCAGTACGTAGAACACGAAAAAACGTATTTGGCATTTTTTGATCATTTGTTTTGACAGTGGTGAGCAAACCTATGAGATGGGAGAAGCAAATCCGGGAGGAGAAGGTGATAAGCTTGAAAAGAGCAAGAGACAAGTCGGATCTGAATGAACCGATCAATCAAGACACAAGTCGCATGAGTCGAGTAACAAACAAGGAACCTATGTAGTTCAACTAAAAAGTGAGAAATATGAACCGAGATCAAGATTAAGGGGGTGAATGTTGGATTAATCTTGATCGGTTTAAAGTCGAATCAACTAGTATGGGTCGGAACGGTTAATGTAACCGGGTCATGGATACGGGTTATGAAGAGTATTATTTTAGTCACATGTTTATTATTAGTTTGTTGGTTCAAAGTAGTGGGTTAGTGGATTAGTGGTTTTCCTTTTCTTTAGGTGCAAGAGTTAATTTTTCTATTTAATGTAATGTTTGATTATGAATGAAAATAACAAGAAAGTTCAAGTAGTAAACTGTGTGTGTTGTGTGTGTTTAATTGGGGCCTGAACCAACAAACTGACTATGCACAAACTCCTTCAAGATATGGCAAGAAGGATAGTTCGTAACGACTCTAAAGATCCTGAAAAACATAGCAGAGTCTGGCGCCATGATGAATGTTGCAGTTTGTTAAGGAAAGGAGACGTAAGATGCTTGTGGCTTTTATATTTAAGTTCAATGCCACTTCACAACCTTTTATTTCAAATAAGCATTCTCTATTTTTCATGTCTTTCTACATTAGGGTTCCAACACAATTGAAGGTCTAGTGTTGAACATGCAGGAGGCTAAACAAGGGATGCGGTCAGAGGTAAGTAAAATAAGCAATTTATTGTTTGATACTCCGCGGAAATTACTTTTTGAAGAAAATTTTTCATTATTGATTTGAGATTTTTTTTATGAAATTTAACCAAAATGTATATTCACTACAAGGAATAAGACCTTTAGCGGCGACATATGTCGCCGCTAATACCCATAGATGTCGCCGCTATTACTATTAGCGGCGACTAGTCGCCGCTAATAAGTCGCCACTAAAAGTTCGTCGCTATTGACCAAAAAGTCGCCGCTAATAAGTCGCCGCTAAAAGTGTCGCCGCTATTGACCAAAAAATCGCCGCTAATAATTGTCGCCACCTAATGGTATTTTGCGACTATTAGCGGCGACATATGTCGCCGCTAATAGTCTTTTTTTAATTTTTTTGTTTTTTTTTTTTTTGGAAATCCTGTTTTACAGCCAAAATAAACCTATGTTTATCAAATCTAGATTACACTACACAATATCATAAAATTATACATAAACTACAATCTAGATTAAGTACAAAATATCATCCAATCATACATATAGATAATTAAGTCATGTTTAATTACACTACACAATATCATCCAATCATCCAAGCATGCTATTCACCCCCTCGTCTGAATCCTCTTCTTCGACTTGATTTGGAGCCTTTTGCGAAGCAATTAATTGCGTCATTTGTGACATAAATTGCGCGTTTTGAAATAGACTTGAAATTTGCTCCTACAAAAACAAAATATACATTTATATCTTGGCTAAGTATATGAAGTGTCAATTAATGATGTTAAACAAACACACTTATGATGAACTTAACACATCCAAGTCATAATAACCTAAAACAACTATGATCAACTTAACACATCCAAGTTTAACTCATATTGACCCGTTTTAACTCAAATCATGTTGTTTTCACCCATTTTGACCCGTTTAAGCTAAACTTAGATAATTAAAGTCTATTTTAGGGATAAAAAGTCATAATAAACCTAAGTGAACTATGATGAACTTAACACATCCAAGTTTAACTCATTTTGACCCGTTTTAACTCAAATCATGTTGTTTTCACCCATTTTGACCCGTTTAAGCTAAACTTAGATAATTAAAGTCTATTTTAGCAATAAAAAGTCATAAAAAACCAAAATGAACTATGATGAACTTAACACATCCAAGTTTAACTCATTTTGACCCGTTTTAACTCAAATCATGTTGTTTTCACCCATTTTGACCCGTTTAAGCTAAACTTAGATAATTAAAGTCTATTTTAGGGATAAAAAGTCATAATAAACCTAAGTGAACTATGATGAACTTAACACATCCAAGTTTAACTCATTTTGACCCGTTTTAACTCAAATCATGTTGTTTTCACCCATTTTGACCCGTTTAAGCTAAACTTAGATAATTAAAGTCTATTTTAGGGATAAAAAGTCATAATAAACCAAAATGAACTATGATGAATTTAACACATCCAAGTTTAACTCATTTTGACCCGTTTTAACTCAAATCATGTTGTTTTCACCCATTTTGATCCGTTTAAGCTAAACTTAGATAATTAAAGTCTATTTTAGGGATAAAAAGTCATAATAAACCAAAATGAACTATGATGAACTTAACACATCCAAGTTTAACTCATTTTGACCCGTTTTAACTCAAATCATGTTGTTTTCACCCATTTTGACCCGTTTAAGCTAAACTTAGATAATTAAAGTCTATTTTAGCAATAAAAAGTCATAAATAACCAAAATGAACTATGATGAACTTAACACATCTAAGTTTAACTCATTTTGACCCGTTTTAACTCAAATCATGTTGTTTTCACCCATTTTGACCCGTTTAAGCTAAACTTAGATAATTAAAGTCTATTTTAGGGATAAAAAGTCATAATAAACCTAAGTGAACTATGATGAACTTAACACATCCAACTATGATGCACTTACCTGTGTAAACGACTGAGGAGTTTGTTCATGATCATGAACAAAAGAACTCGTCCCTGCAGATGAAAATGGTTTACGCCCAATCCCCCGAATATGTCCACGCCGTTGTCCCAACACCGACTCAAAGATATCGACTTCATTCAGCGTTGATGATCCACTTTCTTGATTTTGGGTTTGACTTAGCTCATCAAACCTTTCCTTTAATTGGTTCTGTATTAATTAACAAAAATATATTAACATATTTATACATACATAAATATATATTTAAAAATTATACTTTTAAGAAATACTTACATATTGTTGCTCTGCTACCTCGCTATCAAATGTCCCATCTTTACCAGTATGAGCATCATGGAACGTTTCAAGTCTGCTTTTATTCTGTTTTTAAAAAGTATGTTATATATTAAAAAATGCTAATATATAATACACAAATATATAAATTTAAATCATTACCTGCTTATAACAATAACTACTATATGAAGCAGTCCCCCCACGGTTTGTATATATTTGTTGTTGACGATTTGATTTGTTTGAACTTGACACATTCCTATATGCGTCACTCATAAAATAGTCAACGGTTTTGTTCCAATTATCATGATTCATTCCTGTTGGAGGATTGACCCTTGCTTGTTCTACATTATCGTAGCCTCCAACCCGATCAAAATGTTTTTTGCCATATTTTTTCGATCTCTAAATCGTTTGAGAAACACCGCACGGATTCCACCCTCTATCTGTGCGCGCTCACGATCTCGCAATATCTCATCAAAGTCAAAGCGTCGCTACATTTAAGTTCAACAAAATAAAAGTTATTTATGTAAAAATGAATAACAAACATATAACTTATAAAATTTTACCGCCATATGCTCTTCCAAAGCATTCTTCTGAGCATCGGAAAGATTTTCATACGAACGAACATTAAAAGGTAAATTAGCTTCCATGTATATCCCCACCTCGCGAACAAACATATCATTAAGTTCGCCAACGGGGGTATACGTGGCAGCTCTATCAAAGGGTAGAGATAAAGGTCCTCCCTTTTTAGCTAGCTCTTGCTGCAATTTCTTATTTTTCGCCTTGCCTCTTGTTTTACGAGAAGGCGTGCCTGTAATCAGATTAAAAAATCATTGATTGCATCATATATTAATAATAATTGAATAAACATAGTATATAAATTAATTATAATAACCATTACCGTCTAACGCGTGACTCCCATGAGTGTCAAATGGAGGAAGTGGTGGATCCCCCGCGCCATCACCTCCGTGACTCATCACATCAGCCATAAGGTATACGAGAACAATCCACAATGAAAACATGTCTTGAAATATAAGATTTAGAACATAATGTTAAAATAAGAAGAAAGTTTTGTAGTACAACATGAAATACAAACAAAGGTTTAAATAAATAAATACATATACAAATCCTAACAAATGTTTCAATCAGAGTCACCCTCATATACTTCAGTATCTTCGTCAGACTCTTCGGTGTCATAATCAGAATCGTCCTCATCATAATCATCCTCATCTTCAAACACCTCTTCAGCGGTAACAGTTGGCGGATTAACTTCACTTGGAGTCTCGTCTTCGGTGACATGAGTAGGTATGTTATGAAAGTATTGTGTGAAGTCAATGAAAAGTATGCTATTAGATGAAGAGTGGTTGTGAACAACGTCAAGATCTTCTGTCAAGTCATTGTCAACATTTTGAATGTTCTCCATGACACCATCATTGATTGTAGGGCGATCCCAAATTTTTCGATGATTAACATTCTCGACGACCCACCGGTGATTATTGTTTTGATTTCTTCGAGAAGGTTCTCGGATGTAGAACACTTGTTTAGCTTGAGAGGCAAATATGAGTTGATCGTCTTTGTCCCATTCACATTCTGTGTTGATACTAATGATATTATTGTCGTATGAAACGCCCCTTCGAGTATCAAACCATTTGCAACGAAATAGGACAGTTGAATACCCATTTGCATAATGTAATTCAATAATCTCCTCAAGTTGCCCATAATATTTCTCACCATTCTCTCCCTCCACTAAAACACCGGAGTTTTGCGTTGTGCGTTGCGCGTCACGATCAACTACCATAAACCTAACACCGTTGACTATGCAAGCAGTATAACTATAGGCATTTACATCCGCACCCATTGAAAGAGCATACAACTCTGAATGAAATTTTGGAGAATTTTGTATTTTCATCGAATAAACCTAAGAAAATATTGACTAACACGTGTTATATATGGAATACCTAACAAATATATAGTAACACGTGTTAGATATAGATTACCTTCTCGAGGAACCATGATGGAAATTTGATTTTAATATCCTCATGTGGACATACAGATTTAAATTCACTACAATATTGATAAAAATATACAATAAGTGACAATGAAATATATTTAATTAATGATGCAAAGTTAAAGATAGGAAACTTTACTTCATATAATCTCTGACTTCTTGACAGCTATCGAGCACAAACCATTCTAACTTAAGCTTTTCACTTGGAGAAAGGTATTTCATCTTTGTTGCACTAGCCGGACGACATTTAGACTCAAATGCATACACGTTTCTTTTTGGATAATGACATCCTCGTTTCTGTCAGGGCGATTAAACTGAGTCTCAACATCTCGAAGGTATCTCGAACAAAATGATAGAGCTTCTTCAGCAACATAACCTTCAGCTATACAACCTTCCGGCCTTGCTTTGTTTCTGACATAATTTTTTAGTTTTTTCATATATCTTTCAAACGGATACATCCATCTCATACATACAGGACCACCACGAATCGCTTCATCAGGTAAATGCAAAACTAAATGAACCATAATGTCAAAAAACGCCGGAGGATAGATCAACTCTAACTTGCACAATATTATAAGAATGGCATCCTTAGCTTTCTTCATATCCTCGACCAATAGTGTTCTTGAGCAGAGTTGCTTAAAAAACGTACAAAGATCAACTATTGGTGTATAAGTATCTTTGGTCAAAAAGCATCTAACCCCAATCGGTATTAAACGCTGCATGAGAATATGACAGTCATGAGATTTCAACCCAGTAATATTAGTATTGTTATCTACCACTCTCTTCCTGATATTAGATCCGAACCCATCAGGCAATTTAACATCCTTTATAAACTCACAAAATAACTTTCGATCACTGATCTTCAATGAGTATTTTGGATGTGGACTATACCACTTGCCATTCTTTTTCTCCAACCACTGCCTACTTCGAATATTTAGATTTTTCAGGTCAACACGTGCATTTGGCGTATCTTTGCTCTTTTCATTCATTAGAAGAGTACCCAACAAACTGTCACACACATTTTTTTCGATATGCATCACATCTAGGTTATGTTTTAGCTGCAGAGAAGACCAATACTCAAGTTCAAAAAATATGCTTCGTTTCGACCAGTTCAACTCAAACTCCTCCCGCTTTGATTTTACACCTCCAAAATCGGGATGTTTACCCGGCAAACGATGGCGTAGACGACTAATTTGTGCTTCTATGTCTGTATCATTAAACTGTTTCGGAAGGGCTCTGATCTCGGGTTCTCCGTTAAATTCTAAACTTGTTCTCCACTCATGGTTAGCATCTAAGAATCGCCGATGACCAACATATACAACTTTATTTGTAACACGCATAGAAGGAGTGTCTTCGTTACATGTCGGGCATGCTTTGTAACCCTGCCCGCTCCAACCAGATAAACTACTACGAGCTGGAAAGTCGTTTATAGTCCATAACAACGCCGCTTTCATTGTAAAGAACGTGTTTGTCGCCGCGTCTTTAGTACGTACGCCTGACACCCACAACTGCTTAAGCTCATCCACCAACGGCCTAAGAAACACATCCATGTCTTTCCCCGGTGATTTAGGACCAGGAATCAACAATGACAACATAAATGATGACCCTTTCATGCATAACCATGGAGGCAGATTGTATGTGGTGAGTACAACCGGCCACGTGCTATGAGCCGAACTCATGTTACCAAATGGATTAAAACCGTCGGCTGCAAGCCCTAGGCGAACGTTTCGCGGTTCCCTTGAGAAGGTCGGGTACTTTATGTCAAAATCTTTCCATGAGGTACCATCAACAGGATGTCGCATCGTACCCTCTTCTGATCGTCCGGTACTATGCCAAATCATATCTTTTGCCGTGTGCCTTGAAGAATACAATCGTCGTAGTCTCGGGGTTAAAGGAAACCATCGTAACACCTTGTGAGGTAACTTCTTGCCCTTTGTATTTGTATCAACCCACCTACTCTCATTACAAACGGGACATTTTTCTAACAAAAGGTTTTCTCCCCAGAAAAGAGCACAATCATATTTGCACACATGTATCGACTCATATCCTAAACCAATCTTTTTTAATGTCCTTTTTGCTACATAATGAGAAGATGGGATTTTATTACCCTCAGGATGTGAAGATTGTAACAACTCAAGAAGCTCATCAAATGAGCTATTAGTCCATTTATTCTTCACCTTGATATGCATAAGCTTTGCTAAAAAATCAAGTGAAGAAAACTTAGCACAACCCGGATATAATTCTGATTGAACTTCTTCTAACAAGTTCTCAAAATCATCATGGAGACCACTACTCTGCTCATGGAGACCGCTACTCTCCTCCATAACGTCTTCGATAACGTCAGCCATTTCGTTTGTTGGCGCAACGTTTTCCACAACTACAACTTCAGGAATTAAACTTTCACCGTGATAGATCCAATCCTTGTACGACCGGCACATGCCCCATATTTCTAAATGATATTTCATTTTAACCCATCCTAATAATACCGTATTCTGACATTTCATACATGGACATCGAATCTGGCCATAACTGTCCACAAGTTTTTCGCACATATCTATAAAAGAGCTAAGTCCTTGTTGATACTCAGGTGATCTACGATTCGGATTAAGAAGCCAACTTTTATCGATAGGCATGATTATGGAACTGCAAAATATATTAGGATTTAAGTGGATGAAAAATTATCCACAAAACTCGAACAAAAAGGAATTACTAAGCTCGTGATTATCAGAATGAATCTTACCGAAACCCTAAAACCTACTAATATAAACAATAACGAATTACTATAAAAGTCAAATGATAATATACATTATTACAATTGTTTTTCATAATAACTAACTAATTTTGTTTAGCCAAATTAAAGTACAAAAGATTTATATAATTAACATGATAATTCATACAATTAACATAATTCATACAATTCATACCAAATTACTAATATTATAGCATAATTCATACAAGTAAAACCTAATAATTATATCCAAGTTAAGTTTATATCATTATATCCAACATTATTGTTTGTTTAACATGTATTACATAATTGTTTATCATATACATAAAGAGAAGGAAAAAATCATCAGAAAACCATAAGTCATAAGTTACATAAAAGGCTAAATAAACTAAGTTAAGTTTATATCATTATATCCAACATTATTTATCAAATAACACAACTAATAAATCATTTTCCACCGATACATTATTTATCAAACAAAAAGTAGGACAGTAGATTGAGAATTCCAAAGGGTAGGCTGCTATACCCACTTTTTGAATACTTTATCTCATATATGAACATGTATTACATAATTGTTTGTTTAAGAAAATTCGGCAGCATTTCCTCTTAGCTCCCAAGTATATAGAAATATATACCCGAGGAGCAAAGAGAAAATGACCAATTTTTCTTAAACAAACAATATGTAATACACATTCATATCCTAAATGAGATAAAATATTCAAAAAGCAGTCCCAAAACGGGGACAACCCGAAATTAATTACTAAATCAATTTCGGGCGGGTATTTCTAAGCTCGTGATGATTAGAATGAAGTCACGAAACGTAAACGCTCATAATGTAAAACAATAAGCAATTACTATAAAAATTAAATGAAATGTGACAATGTTTAAACAAATTGAAACATTATTGCAATTGTTTTAAAAAATGTCACGTTTCGTTTGATTTTTTAGTGATTTTCTTATTGTTGTTCATTACTATAAAAATTTAACTCAATCTAACACAAATCTATTAAACAAGTTTCATTTAAATTAACACTTAATTACTAAATAATTTTCAACCAATTTTCCACCGATACATTACTTACAAATAACACAACTTGTTACACAACTATCATAACCTAAATAACCTAATTATTAAGCATTATTAACATAATAATTTTCAACCAACAAAGCACCTAAACTAACTTGTATAACTTGTATAAACATTACTTGTTATTATTAAGCATTACTTATCTAATTACTAAACATAATAAACAAATAATTTAACAAATAACTTGTATAGCTAAATTAAAGATTCACACAAGTAGCACAACCTAAATAATTCATATAATAACACAACTAAATCAAAAATTCTACCTAAATAATGTTTTAACACAACTAAAAAAAATACATACTAAATCAAAAATTCATACCTAAAAATACATACTAAAAAATACATACTTTAACACAGCAGTGGCGGTGGTCTTCGGTTGCAGCAGCGGTGGTCTTCGGTTGCAGCGGCAGTGGCGGTGGTCGGTTGCAGCAGCAGTGGTGGTGGTGGTGGTGGGTTGCAGCAGCGGTGGTGGGGGATTGCAGTGGTGGCAGGTGGTGAGAAGTGGTGTTCGGTGGTGCTCGGGTGGTGGCAGGCGGCGATCGAGAGAGAAAGGGGGTAGGCAGGCGGCGATCGAGAGGTGGGGGTTGCGGTGCCGGCGAGAGGAGGAGGGAAAGGGGGAATGGGGGTTGCGGTGGTAACCGGTGGGTGGTGCTCGGGTGATGGCCGGTGGGTGGTGCTCGGGTGATGGCCGGTGGGTGGTGCTCGGGTGGTGGCAGGCGGCAATCGCGCGAGAGAGAAAGGTGGATGGAGGGAAAGGGGGAAATGTGGAGGGAAGTCGATGGTGGGCTGTATATTCTTAACAATAGCGGCGACATGTCGCCGCTAATAGTGTCGCCGCTATTGGTTAAGTACGATCAATCCCCAACCGTTAGATCTATTGCACGATCAACGGCCAGATCTGATTGAAAAAAGTGGAAACGGATTCTTCATCAATAGCGGCGACAGGTCGCCGCTATTGGTGTCGCCGCTAATGGTGTCGCCGCTAATGGACCTGTCGCCGCTAATGGCGTCGCCGCTATTGGATTTTCTTGTAGTGATTGATGTTCTTTATCATTCTTTTAATAAACTGGCCACCAAAATCACTATTAAGATTGATTCGCTAAGTCATTATTTACCACCCTATTCAACATTTGAGCTAGAATGGTGCAAGTACGTGAAACCGAAATTGTTTTCTCTCTTTCTTGATTAAAAAATGATAGATTTCAAACCTATCAAATTAAAAGAAGATACAGTTGTGAGATTTTATCCAAGCTTGTTTGTCACTGAAAGAAAACTTTTGCTATGTTTGTTTAATGGTTAACAATCAATAGTTATGTCTTGGCTATCATTATAAAAATTGTTCTTATGATTTATGAATAGGATCAAAGAAGATACTGCTATTTGAATGTGCAGGTAAGATAATTTTAAAAGGTACTGTGTTTTTTAACTAGATTTGAACATCTATTTTGCTTTTCTTGATTTGACATTCTATTGATTAAGGATAATAAATTTCAGTTAAGGACTCATTAGTGTCTCCTATAAGGAACTAAGAATAAACCTATGGAAGTATAATGTTTTTCACTTTATACATATATGTTTATAATATCTTTACACACTAGTAATCTTGCACAATATATAAAGAGAATCTTTAAAAATCCATACTTGCATATTAATCTTCTACAAATGAATTGAGTTACACGAGTACTTATAGTTGGTAAAAGGGTGTTCCACCCCTTGGCACTGATTTGATAGTGTGACGATGGTAATGTTGGTTGATAGTTGACTGGATCTCAAGGAAGCAACGTTCACTTTATGGAAGTTAGCACGTGTTTGACTTTAGGAAGTTGTGGACCCAAATTTCAGCAAAAGTTTGTTATTTTCTTTATTATTTAAAGCTTTTAGCAGCTCTTTATTCGATGTACAATGATTGTACAAATTTCTTCTTTGTAATCTATTAGTTTGCTCGCAAAACATTTGATTCCTTAATAAAGATTACATTTGCTCTTCCTTTTGTTTATGAGTTTGATCTGATATCCAACATTTGGTATCAGAGCTTGCTGTTCTTGATCCATTTTCGTATGCCAAAGTACCTACGTTTCGATACTATGTCGGTCGTCACTAACACCAATTCATCAAATGAAAGCTCCTTTCAGTTTCAGTGTCCCGTTCTAACGTCTACAAATTACACGACTTGGGCCATAAAGATGGAAGCAATTATGGATGCACAAGGCTTCTGGGAAGCAATCGAGCCATCAACAGGAGTGGTTGTGGATGAAAAGAAGAGCAAACAGGCTCGAGCATCATATTTCAGGAGATTCCTGAAGAAATTCTGTCTCAAGTAGTGACGAAGAAGACGGGAAAGGACGTATGGGAGTCTTTAAAATCAAGGTCCGTGGGGGTTGAACGGGTTCAGAAAGCCCAGCTACGAATCTTGAAAAGCGAATTTGAGGCTTTGAAGATGAAGGACGATGAAGCGATCGATGAGTATGCCGGAAAGCTGTCCGGAATGATTTCCAAATACAACAGTGTCGGAGCAACTTTGGGGGATGAAGAACTTGTTCAAAAACTGTTCGACTCTGTACCTGAAAGATTTATTAATTTGGTGGCTTCGATGGAGCAGCCTAACGAGGTTGATGAAATGCCATTTGAAGAGGCGATCGGGCATTTGAAGGCATACGAAGATAGGCTGAAAAATCGGAAAGGACGTTAAGCTAGTGACAATAGTTGTTACTTACAAAGACCGATGCTCAGCCAAGCTTCAAAGGTCAAAACAAAACTCATAAAGGCAGCAGCCGTGGAAAGATGGACCGGGGAGGTCGAAGTGGTTCGTGTGGACGTGGTCGAGGCGGGGTAACCGTGGCAGACACGTTGGAAACCATGAACAAGGAAACAAAACACGAGACAAGAGACACGTTGAATGTTTCAACTATCATCAATACAGGAATTATGCCTCCGAGTGCAAAGAATCGAAGGAGAAGAGAGAAGAAGCAAATTTGGCCCAAACTCAAGAAGAGGAACCTGCCCTACTCATTACACCTAAACTTGCTTGTTCTATTTCTTCTTGTCTATCCATTTGGTGCATTCATTTACGAAGTGACCATATTTACCACATTCATTACACCTAAACTTACTTTTATATTTGTTTCTTAGAATAGTACTTCTTCTATGTCCTTTTTCTTTTTTTATCAAAGCTTCTTTTCATTCTCTGCCATGGATTTGTTCACCACATCCGTTTCCTTTTTGCCTACTTCGTGAATGATTATCTCCGTTAGCAATTTACTTTGATTATTGTCCTCCGAATCATCTTGACATTTAAGGTGTTCATCAAATATTGTTATTCTTATTACTGCTTCTTCAAATGGTACTTCGTCTATCTCTGAGTATTACACGATAGATAACATGATCGATAGAAATTTCCAAGGAACGAGTTAAGTAACTTCCTTACAATTATCTTATCTTCAATGCTTAAGAGTAATGCCAAAACTTTTGAATTTGGCTCTTATCTTGACCAACTTGCTTGCAAAGTCACTTATTTTTTGTTTCTTTTATTGATAAAGTCTCTAACTCACCCCTTAAGGTTTGTAGATGTACTTTCTAAACTAACTCTACTCCTAGATATCTTACTTTAATCGAGTCTCATACTTTAACATTTTGACATCATACACCTTGCATAAAACATCTTGTGGTAGTACTTGAAAGATCATTGGTTTTGTTTATTTATCTTCTTCTCATCTGCTACTTCCTTTACATCTAACATTTCGTGAAACCAAAGGCCTTAGAGATTGTTTCCATCAATAGTGTCAACGTGGTGCAATTTATATTAGTTAATTTGGGACATTGAAGTGATAAACTCTTTTGTTTGAAGGTTTGGCACTGATGTGCTTCCTGATTTTTCCATCATGTCTTCTTGTTAAGTTTTATTTTCTTGGAACTTTTCTTACGTGTGTTGCTTTCTTTTGGTGATTTTTCTTGCTTGCTTGATTTCTTTCTTGCTATTTAGAATGGTTTTTAAATCTCTTGCTTTTGCTTCTAATTGGATGATTCTTTCTCGCTTGACTGAAGTTGGTCTTTGATTGGTTGCTTCCTTCGACCAAGGTTCGGTTCTTTTTACAAGTTTGAACAAAAATGGGTTCTATTTGTTCTTGCTCTTTTTAACAAATTCGATTTACTTGCTTATTGAATCACAATATTTTATCTTGCTACTTGCTTCTCAAGTGAACCAAATAGGCTCAGAACTTGCTCTTGCTATAGTTGATCGACAAACCACACGAGTTTAGTTTTTTTATATGATACTCGTTATAGTTTATCCCCTTTTGAAATTTAAGAATGGGTTTTTGTTGCGATTGTGATTTTGTCCTTTACGTTGGAATCGATTGTGTTTATGATGTTTGAAAGTAAATTGATTGTGAATAAATTATACTTTTAGAACATGTCTAGTAAATCAGGATGTAGTCTATCTATTATTTATATTAGAGGTAATGTTTGCTTACATCTTATTTTTTCCCGTCAATGGATTTCCTGTTGATGAGATTTACTAGGATCTTTATGGTTATGGTAGAACAAGGTTGATTGTTTTCAAATTTCTAGAAATAAATTTGAATTTAAATTCAAACCATACAAAAAAACAGAATCCTTTTTAATTTTCTTTTTTTTATGAATAATATAAAAACGATAAAACCTTAAATTTTCATAGTGAATTTCTGACTGTTTTGATTTTGACTGTTAGTTTTTAAGATCGACTTTTCTTATTGATCATTCTTTTTCCATCGCAAGACAGATTGTTTTTCATGTTAAATTTTAATTTTTATTCCACCTAAGGTCAAGAATTTGAGTTTACCTTTTATGTGTCTTGATAAAATTAAGAGAAAATTAATTTTGGATGGTCAGTTCTTCGTTTTCGTTTCCAGCAACGATTTCTTCAACGTGTTGATCACATATTTTGGATTTGACTGTGACGGATATTATGAACGTAAAATAGGGGTTTGTGACTTTCTACTAGTTATTGATTTTTTTATTTTGTTTTAATGTTTGATGATTTTAGTTTATATATTGAAGTTTTTGAACAAAGTGTTTCTGGGATTGATCACAAGCATGATTAATCTCCAAATGAATAATTTTGAATTCTCTCGTTATATGAACACGATAGGATTTCGAATGATTTCTTCATAGGTTTTGATCTTTGCTCTAATATCAAATATAGAATCATAATCTCTTTACAAACTGATAATTTTATATGTAATATAGAGAGAATTTCATTATAATTCATACTTGCTTAGAATTGAGTTACATGAGTATTTATAGTTGGTGAAAGGGTGTTTCACCCCTTGGCATTGATTTGCTAGTGTGACTGTGGTAACCGCTCCACCACCTTATGTTATATATACATAATAATACATAATTAAATATTAAACTTGAGATATTATACTAGCTTAGGTTCGAATCAATTATTGATTTAACAGTATGCGTTTTAATTCATCCCCAAATGTAGCAAAATATATATTTATCTAAGAGCTGGGATTTTAATAACTAGTTTCCAACTATATTGTGAGACATGATAAACTTGCAGGCATTTGAAACAAGTTCCCTTGTAAAGATGAAGAAGCTCAAATATCTCCACCTTGATTCTGTGAAACTCACCTGGTCCTACAAAAACTTTCTAGAGTTAAGATGGTTGAGATGGTGGAGATGTAACCTGAAAACAGTACCCCCAGGCCTATTGATGAGCTCCTTGGTGGTTATAAATATGCGTTACGGAGACTTGGTAAAGTTTGAACCGCCCATGGTACAAGGAGTTCGAATCTTCTATTTATCAATATACCTTTTGGTTTTATGTTCTATATGATATTTATTTCTATATAATGATAAATTCAACTTGTTGTTCTTGGAATAGGTTCTTCCTTCACTTAAGGTTCTAGATCTTTCTCACTCTTACAGACTTGTAAGCGTCCGCAATCTCTATAGACTCCCTAAACTAGAGATTTTGGGCCACTATGGTTGCACAAGTTTGACTCCTGTTTGTAAAACCATAGGAGATGTTAAGAATCTTTCTTTCTTGAACTTGGGAGAGTGCATTAAATTCTGGAAGGCATCATCAAATCAAAAGTTAGTAAATCAACATGAAAGGCTAAAAGCTTTATTTATTTGTGGAGTAACAGAACAGCCTTCGTTTCCCTTACCCGAATCATTATCCGCATTGAGTTTAGCTGGTAATGAATTTGACTTGCTACCTAGTTACATTGACTTTAAACTTCTTAAATCTCTTTACTTGAATAAGTGTCCAAACCTCAAGTCTCTCCCATGTCTCCCAAGTATGCTAAAGAGGTTGAATGTAGAGTGGTGTACATCACTTGAGACTATAAGATTCCAATCAAGTCGTTTCACACTAGATGTGTTTACTTATGACGGTTGTTTCAAACTATATGAGATTGAAGGCCTTTTCAAGTTAGTGCCCATAGCAACACTTGATGAAGCAAATATGGGACATATGCAATGGATCAAAGCTTATCATGATTGTAAGGTCGACCTGGTTGGTGATGTGATTACTAAAGACCGAACTTTTAGTATCCAGGTTCTCTCTCTCTCTCTAATTCTTTCGTGCATCTAATAAATTATTTATTACACGAGGAATTGACTG
This sequence comes from Flaveria linearis, assembly GCA_024085815.1. NCBI lineage: Eukaryota > Viridiplantae > Streptophyta > Magnoliopsida > Asterales > Asteraceae > Flaveria > Flaveria linearis. Next base: position 10,637,534 of record CM044004.1, on the reverse strand, counting down.
AACTTAGTATGTGTAATATAGATGTTGTATGAATATGGTATAATGAGCGCCTATCTACAAGGAGTAAAGGATCAAAGCATGGCGACATATGAGTATAAGTCATCATCGAGATTCTTATACTTACGTGTGCCTTTGCATCTGAAGAACCATAAGATCCAGGGACTAAATGTAATGTTCCTATACACATCATCAGGTGAGTATAAAGACATGCAACCTCCATTTGTGAAAATCAGTAACATAACCAAGGGTGTTACTGGGTATACAACCCTGTGGTGTATTGCAAACCCATAGTTGATAATGATGTCGTGTGGTAAGCTATTGGCCAATCGGAAACATATTAGACGATGATGATGAACTTCATGTGAGTATACTTCTGGATAAAAGAGCGATGGTAGTACGACAGTGTGGTGCAAGCTTTGTGTATATGGATGATGGTGAAGTAGAGAAAGAAGAAAAGTGTGAAAAGATGAAACAAGTGATTGGAGAAGATCTCTCTTTTTTGAGGGACGAAAGGAGGCTACTATCTTTGCCGTAAAGATTTCTTCAACTCAATGATCCCTGATTGGTTCTTCGGTGACAACATTCATATTACTAGTAAGTTCCTTGCAAGTTTATTTGACTATGGATGTTTTATAAATGATATAAAACTACAAATAACGATAAGCTTTTGTATCGCACATTATCATAGGTTTACAAAGATGGAGAGCACATAAACAGAAAGCAACAGTCTACGATGAGATGAATAATTTTCGAAACCCAATCGCCGTGTACGTATACCTTTATTATTGTTTTTATATAAGCATTGTTTTTAATGATAAATCCGAGGGCACCGTCTTTCCATATAGAGTTTTTTTTTTATTATTATAGTTTCTTTTCATTCTCGTTTTTATTTTTACCTTTATATAATCATTAATAATCATTAATTGTTTATATAAGGCTAAGCGTTTGGCACCTTGATTAAAGGTCTATTAACGTATGTGAAACTAACATATATAACATATTTCTTGTCAATTGTTCTTTATTTTGTTGTTTTTAGTGAGAGACAACTATATATTAATGGTTCTTATTATCATTTGTTGTTTGATCCTTTTTTAGAATTTAAAAGTAACCTTGGGAATGAACTTCGATGGTGGAAGTGAAATGGATAGATTAAGAATGCGGTATCTAGCATTGAGGGTGTTGAATCTGTTGACGCTCACGCAGAAAGAAGACAACTAATTGTGTGCGGACGTTTTGATGTTCAAGCAGTTGTAATGTGTGTTAGGGAGTTTGAGAAGCTGGTACAGGTCTTGAATGTTATATCAGTTTGAATATATGTGTAAATGTGTGTCGACTTCAATACAACACACCTCTTATTTAATTTTCAAAATTATACTTTCGTTTACAATTATCAGTATAATAATTTCTAGAGGTTCAAGAAATTCAAGTACCATCTATACAGATATTTTCTTTAAATGACATAAATGACCAGAGGTGAAAAAAATGGTATTGATGCCATTTGGGATGCATTTGGGTTGATGTTCGACTTTCTATTTTATCAAATTGACATAGTTGGTTTACTTATTTTTTTATTTTGTATGTTTGACGTGTTATAAAGTACCAAATCAACTCAATCGTAAGTAAAGGATTGATATTAGTACCCCTTATTTAATATGTCTAGCTTGTTGAGTGAATGGAAATGCATGTTTTAAGAGGACATTTCAAAACAAACATGTATCATATAACCATGTGAAGTAGATCAAACTAGTTAAGCTTTTGAAGAAGATCAAACTCTTAATTTGATCCACGTACAGTTGGCCAAAACCAGAAGCTTCTTTACGGAGACATGGTTTAGGGTTGTCATCCACTTCGTTTTACCAAACTTGCTAATAATTAATTAGTTTTCCAACCCCACTATTTAAACAACACAACTTAAAAATAATTATATAAAACAAGCGAACCATCTCAAAGCCATGCGAAGTTTTACACATTTTTCAAATTTACAAGAACTAGATGTGTTCCCCGTGCGATGCAGCGGGAATGTTTAGCACTATGTTTTAGTATCACAAAGGTGTCTCTTGTATAATCAACATATAAAGTTGTAAAACATCCGACCAAAAATAATGGATACGTACATTTTTTGGTGTGGTTATCTTTCAAATAAAAGAGAAGAACGAATAGTAATGTAGTAGTAATAACAATAATAATAATAATAAAATAATAATAATAATAATAATAATAATAATAATAATAATAATAATAATATATTATTATTATTATTATTATTATTATTATTATTATTATTATTATTACAAATATTATGATTTTTAATAACTTATAAATATTTAATATTCGTTGTCTAATAAGTAATAAATATGTAGAGAAAGTTTACGGTATAAATGATGTACGAAGTGATAAAAGTCATTGATCTAATCGATCAACGATTCAACGATTCAGACTAAAGACGTAATAATTACGTAATTTTTTTTTCTGAATGGGTAAATTTGAAAACAGCTTACAATTGTTAACTTTTAAAAAAAAAGAAAATACACCATAAAATCGAGATCCACTTTAATATGAGTTTAACGTTGCTATAATTTTAAAATATCAACATTTTTTCTAAAAACGTCTATGTGTTGTGCGTATAACTTGTGTGATTATTAGCATTGTAATTATCAGCATAACTTGCGTAATTATCATGTAACTTGCGTAATTATCAGCATAACTTGCGTAATTATCAGCATAACTTGTGTGATTATTAGCACTGTTGAAAAATTTGAACTTTCATCAACTATGGTTGAAGGAATTATCAAGTCACAAATGACACAGAAGATAAAAGGAGGAAAATGCGGTGTTGGATTTACAAACATTGCTCCTCCAATTAATCATGATTATTCATGTTTACCTTCATCTGATGCCATTTCTGATTCTGATATGGTCTATGGGATAGGTTTCTCTCCATCTCTAGAAATAAAACCTTCAGTCAAAGTAAACCTATCTGTTGATCCTATCATAATAACCAAACCTAAACAATCAACTGAAAATTTTTGTGCAGATAATGTGAAGGTTGATGGGTTGGTTGAAGAATGGAAAAGTGACAGTGAGATAGAAAATGAGAGTGAAAGTTTGAAAAATAAGAATGTAAATGTTTTAAGATCTGATTGTAATCAAACTTTGTCAGGAAATGAAAAGACTGTTGATTTGAATGAGATTAAATCAAATAATAAATATAATTTGAATGCAATTCAAAGGGCAAATCAGAAAGAAAAACTTGAAAGGACTTTAAAAGTAGATTTGTTTCTAAAGATTTAATTGAAAATGAAGAGCATATTTTTAAAGAAACGAATTCTCAATTCTTTAAAAATAAACTTCATTATAATGCTAACCTTGTGAATTAAGATATTTGTAGCCCAGATTTGCAAGTGAATAATCTTTCTGCATTCAATCTGAAAACTCAAAAGCCTGGTCCTTCTCCAGCACCAATTCGCATAGCAAAGCCTGGTCCTTCTCCAGCACCAATTTGTATATCAAAGCCTGGTCCTACTCCAGCAAATTCTAAGATTGGTCATATTCCAACACCATCAGTTCCAAAAGTCACAACTGCTAAATCTCAAATCCAGAGTGGTCATAATTCAACAATTTCCTCGAATCTACAAAAGATGAACAAGCAATTATCAAATGAGGCAAAGATTCGAGAGACTGTGCAGAATATTAAACCAAAAAGTCAATCTGACTTTGGTTTTTATGACAATTTTAATAATTGTCATCCACAGTTTGTTTTCCACACACAACAAAGGAAATGTTATCAGTGTGAAAACATAAATCATTTGGCAAAAATTGTCCTTTTCGACAAAAATCACTAAGCAAACAACAATTTCATAATTCTATTGCTCATAATAGAAAATTGTTTTTCACTCGTGGAAAATTTTCAAAACATATGAAATCAAAATTTGCTAATGATTTTAATGTCAACAAGAATAAGAGTTTCAATAATGATTTAAAAGAAAACATAAAGGAGAAAAGTGTAAATGAAAGGCTGAAGTGCAAAACAAATATAATAATCTCAAATCATTTTGTCTTGCTGCAACACATAATGTGCTGAAGTCATGCTTGACTTGGGTACCTAAATCTAAGTAATTTTGTTACTTATGCAGGGACAACCGCAAAAGGATATTGAAAGCCTTTGGCATGTAGATAGCGGTTGTTCAAGACACATGACTGGAAATTTATCATTACTTCAAGATGTTCAGTCATATAATGGAGGAAGAGTGATTTTTGCAGGAGACAAAGGAGGACGCATAACCAAGCGTGGTACAGTTACTAATGGTGTCCTTAGCTTTGAAAATGTTAACTTTGTTGAGGAATTAAAACATAACCTTTTAAGTGTGTCTCAAATTTGTGACAAACAATATTCTACACACTTCACTAACAAAGAATGCTTAATCTTAAAACCGGGTTTTGTTATTCCAGATGAATGGGTTTTGATGAGGAATCTGAGAGACAATGACACATATTCTTGATATGCATTATTCAAATTCTTTGGTAACCGCTTCTTGCTTATTATCCAAAGCCTCGGAGAATGATTCCATGTTATGGCATCGTCGGTTAGGACATGTCAATCTTAAAAACATGAACAAACTTGTACGTGGAAATCATGTCATTAGTTTACCTGAAAAAGAATTTCAATTAAATGAACATTGTTTATCATGTTCAAAGGGTAAGCAACATAAACTTCCTCACAAACCAATTGCACACAACTCAGTCGAATCAATCTTACAACTCTTACACATGCTCTTTTTGGTCCAGTGAGTGTTTTAAGTTTGGGTCAAAGATCTTACTGTTTGGTTGTTACTGATGACTTTTCTAGATTTACTTGGGTGTGTTTCTTAGTATCTAAGAATGAAACTCCACACCTTTTAATCAAGTTCATTACTTTGGTGGAGAATCAGACTGACAAAAAGGTAAATTGCATCCGAAGTGACAATAGGATAGAGTTTTGCAATCAAACTCTGAATGAGTTTTGTGAATCCAAGGGAATTTCTAGACAATTCAGTGCTACTGGCACTCCACAACAGAATGGGGTTGCAGAAAGAAGGAATAGAACATTGATTGAAGCTGCTAGAACAATGATATCTGCTGCCAAATTACCTTTGTTCTTTTGGGCTGAAGCAGTAAATACTGCATGTTATGTTCAGAATCGTGTTTTAATCAATAAAAGATTAAATATGACTCCATATGAAATATTTTATAAACACAAACCCAAAGTTAAATATTTTAAAGCCTTTGGTTGTTGTTGCACTTTGTTACATACAACTGAATCATCTTCAAAATTTTCTGAAAAGGCTGATGAATGTTAATTTGTGGGATATGCTGCTAATAAAGTTGCATATCGAGTTTATAATAAAAGAACTAGACAAATAATTGAGTCATTTAACATTGATTGGCACGAGCTTAACATAACTGATGCAGGTTCAGCTCCTTCATGGGTTTATGATTATGAATCTTTGTTCATAAATTTTAAAATTTCTAAACCTTCATCTGCAGATTCTAATTCTCAAGCAATCTCCTTGGAGAATAAAATCATTGAGGAACTTCCTTCTTTGATATCTGATGATTCTGCTATTGCTTCATCATCCAAAGATATTCCTACAGCTTCTGTACAAGTATCTGAATGTTCTGAGTCATTAGATGTTCCTTCAGAACAAATTCCTAATCAGGAGCGGGAAGAATCATTGAGTTCTCCATTATCTTCATCTTCTTCAGAAACTTTACATACACCAATAGAAGTCATTCAAGTTCCATTTGAAGAATCTCCAAATGTGTCTACTGCCTCTGAAAATTCTATTTCAGATGACACACATGAAGAAAATATTGTGTATCAATCTCGACAATCTGAAGACGTTCTTGATAATGTTGAACACATTACTAATTTGGAGGATGGGATGGTTGCAGATGATATTCCTCAATTGAGAATACATAAAACTCATCCAACTGAAGCAATCATTGGTCCATTGCATGAAGGTGTAATTATCAGAAGTCGATCAGGAGCAATCAACACTTGCCTATATGCTTGCTTTCTATCACAAATAGTGCCCAAGAATGTGGAAATGGCACTCAAAGAAAATAGCTGGATAGAAGCAATGCAAGATGAGTTGATGCAATTTAAGAAGCTGAATGTTTGGCATCTTGTTGAACTTCCAAAGGATAAGCTTCCGATTGGAACAAAGTGGATATTTCGAAACAAGATGGATGAAAAAGGTGTTATAGTTCGGAATAAAGCACGTCTTGTGGTGCAGGGATTCTATCAAGTTGAAGGATTGGATTATGAAGAAGTGTATGCTCCAGTTGCAAGACTTGAAGCAATACGTATATTCTTAGCCTTTGCTTCTTACATGAACATCAAGGTGTATCAGATGGATGTTAAAACTGCCTTTTTATACGGTGAAATGAAGGAAGAAACCTATGTTTGTCAGCCTCCAGGATTTGAAGATCCAGATCATCCTGATTATGTCTACAAGTTGGATAAGGCATTATATGGTTTACATCAAGCACCTTGTGCTTGGTATGCAACTCTGACTGAACATTTGCTTGCAAATGGTTATTCACGAGGCGCAATTGATCAAACCTTATTCATTCGTAAATCAGGCGATGACATTATTCTGGTTCAAATATATGTCGATGATATCATTTTTGGCTCTACAAATGATAGTATGTGCACGGAGTTTGAAGAGGTGATGAAGAAGAAATTTGAGATGAGTTCCCTTGGGGAAATTTCCTTTTCTTGGGTATTCAAGTTACTCAATCTGAAACTGGTATTCTCATTCATCAAGAAAAGTATGTTCAGACTATTCTTGAGAAATACAAGTTTCAAGATTCCAAAATAGCTCCAACTACAATGGCTTCTCGTCCTACTCTTACTCCAGATCCATTAGGAGAATCAGTTGATCAACATCTATACAGATCAATGATTGGTTCCCTCATGTATCTCACTGCAAGCAGGCCGGATATCATGTTCCCTGTTTGTCAGTGTGCCCGCTATCAAAGTGATCCAAAGGAATCACACATGAAAGCTGTCAAGCGGATTTTCAAGTATCTCAAGGGTCAACCCAAACTTGGTCTTTGGTATCCTCGAAATTCCGATTTCAATTTATTTGCTTATACTGACAGTGATTATGGTGGTTGTAATTTAGACAGGAAATCGACCACAGGAGGATGTCAATTCTTGGGCAACCGACTCATTTCTTGGTAGTGTAAAAAGCAGAACACTGTATCCACATCCACTGCCGAAGCTGAATATGTGGCTGCATCGAGCTGTTGTTCCCAGCTTGTCTGGATTCAACAAGAACTTCTCGATTATGGCCTCAACATTTATGACACACCCATTTGGTGTGATAACACGGCAGTTCTGAACATCGTGAAAAATCCCATTCAACACTCCAAAACTAAACACATTGACATCCGTATCCATTTTATCCGCGACTGTTTTGATCGAAAACTTATTCATTTAAAACAAGTGCCGTCAACTGAAAACATTGCTGATTTATTTACCAATGCGTTTGATCATTCTCGATTTGATTTCCTTGTGCAATCATTAGGAATGATTAACTTTGGATAAATTGGTTTAATGAATCTTCACAAAAAGATTTTTCATTTTTAATAAAGAATAAAATTGCAATTGTTTCTTTTTCTTAAAGGACAATCACAATTTTAGGGGGAGAAAATTATAAAAACAAGTTCTGAAAAATATTTTTGGTCTCAGGGGGAGTTAAGATCAAAGGATTGCCACAATAAAAGGAAGAAATTTTCATACTGAAATGAGAAATGATATTACAAAGTTCTAAAAGAGTCTAAGTACTTTCAAAGGCGTAAATACGAATAGACTTGGATTATGATTGATATGTCGATAAGCTTTGCTTTCAGAAATGAAAAGATCATAATTGAGTGATTACACTTGAATTAAAGAGATATGAATTAGTGGGGAACATATCAGGATTCTGTGACAATCACAAAAATGTTCTAACACAGACTGAGAGATATAATCTTGTCATACTCAAGCCTGTATGTGTTTGATTCAGTGATTATCATAATATATATATATATATATATATATATATAAAAGATAAAAATACAAAAAGACAAAAAGAAAGAAAAAAAATATAAAAGAAATAATTGAGCAAAAAGATGCCAACAAAGGCCATATAGGATATAAGATGCCAAGATGCACAACAAATCAAAAAGATATGTCTAAAGACATACATACTATATGGTATATATTTTCTATTTTGAGAATATTTTCTGACCATGGAAGGCAAAATCAAAAGATGGGGCATGTAAGTCCGGATGGCTTGTAAGTCCTAAACATCTTGAGAGGGCAGACGTAAGTCCGGATGGCTGTCAGTAAGTCCTTAAACTTGTTAATATTCCGGGTTAAGAAATAGTTCTCAGGCTAGTTATGCTCAAATAGTTATATTTTAGGAATAAACAAATGGTATCACTGATCAACAATGCATGATTTAAGTCAAATTGGGGTGACTTGAAATCTCGACAATGTCTTGAAGGATAATAATAATTATATTACAGAAGTTCTGATTGTGGGATCCACTGACTTATATTAAATAAACACAAAACATGATATATATCACTCATTATGTTTCTGAGTAAAACCTGAAGTATAAGTTTAAAAGGACAAAAGATATTGACAATCAACTTAACCAGTTATTTTAAATAAAGCCGGACAGAGTCTTAACTTGATAAAGAACTATATGATCTCATTATGAAATTCTTACAAAAACAAACAAATCCGATCTTGATTCTTAATTGTTTTCATTATTTTGTTATTTTATGTGTAAGTGTTTTTCATTTTACATTTGTGTTGTGTACTTTTTAAGACAAATAAATAACAAGATAAATTTTGAAAATTGAAGATTCATTAAATTAATTGGTCACTTGGTAAATAAAACTTTATGTTGACATAATTAATTGAGAATAAAAGGATTAAAAGTTTTGAAACTAAGAAAAATGTTGAAAGATAAAGTTTGAAAAATTTCATCTCGCGCGAAATTGAGTGTCACGCGAAAAATATGACTTGCGAAAGGGTCTGTCGCGTGAATTATCTGAGGTTTAAAAATCAAAGTGACTTAGACGAAATCACTTCTCGCACAAATTCCATCCGAAAAATACTTTCGCATCACATCTGAAAATTCTTTTCGCTTGTATTCAAAACTTCGATTCTGATATCTTTCATTCGTGTTTCTCCTTCTGAAACATCATATGTTTCCATTACATTCATATTGTGATCTTAAAGGTAAATATTGATTTGAATGGTTACTGAAGAGACGTATTTCAAAAAGGAACTTAACAACTTTGAAATAAAATCTAATAAATAAACTTGAAATGTTGAAATTGAAAGATGAAATCAACATAATAGACTTAGGCGACAGTGATGGACTGGATTTCATGGATTAAAATTATGTTTTGGAAGGTTAATTTGAAAGTTGAGTTGTGCAAATCGCACAAAGGAAACGAACAGACGCGAAATGGTGTTGTCGCGTGAAAATGGTTCTCGCTTGATTCTTGATTTCGCTTGAAATACGATTTTTCGCTTGAAACAAGTTTTCGCATAGGTTTTGACTGTCGCATGAATATTTGTCTTCGCATGAAATACAATTGTCGCACGAAATATTATTTTCGCTCAAGTAGAACTTTTCGCACGATAGTGCTTTCGCGCGACAGAAATTTTTCAGCAAAATTTTCTAAGTGTTAGTGCTCATTCTATTTCAAGTGGAATTATAGCATTTACTTAGTTTTTACACAATACACTATTAATTGCTGAAATTTCTAATTGTGAAACATTGGTTTTCACTGGAAGTTGTATTATTCTCTAAGTGTGGAAACTCAAAAATTAGATTTTCTAAGTGTTAATATGTTTCATATGCTTAATTAAGTTATATTCAAGTATTCTAATCATGATTTTTGTGACAATGCAGATGGCACAAATGATTTTCAATAAAAATCATAATTGTGTTGCATACTTAGATGATGTTCCAGAAGGAAAGGAACTGTTTTCATCGATGATCGAAGGACTGAAGAATTCTCGCATTGTTTATGCCATATCTGCTGACCCAGCCATATATTCTGAGCTGATAGATTCTTTCTGGAGCACTGCTGCTCTAGAAAAAGACCAAGCTGGTAATCAAGTTATCACAGCTACTGTCAAGGATAAAAGAGTGACAGTTTCCCAATCTATACTGAACAGAGTTCTTCTGTTTGATGACCAAGAGGATGCACCAACACGACTGGATGATGATATAGTGATTAACTGTCTGACTCGTATGGGATACGAGTACAGATATCCAGTCTTGAAAAGAAATGGCTACCACCATATTGGTAGTACCTTTTCATGTGGTGATTCATTGTTTGAGTAATCTAAAAGCTTGCATGGATAGTTTGAGTGTTGTTTTTGGCTCCTTATTAGTATCTCTGGTTGATGATCTACCTTTCAGTATCTCTGGAGTAATCTTCCAGGAGATGGTTAAAAACGCCACAGCCAATCCAGGAAGGAAGTTTATTATGTACCCACGGTTTGTCCAGTTGGTGATCATGATGCATATCCTGAGCTTGCCACTCAGAGGTCTCCTAAATACGTTGTACAGACTATTAAGAAGGAGATTTTCACACATCTCACTGGAGCAAGAGGTAACAAATGATCTGGTGAAGTTTTACAAAGATTGGAAAGTTTTCTGAGATAGAGAAAGATGTTGGTGAATTAGGAGAAGGTGCTCAAACTGATGAAGCACAAACTGGCACGTCAGCATCTGGTGCTAGAGATGATTTAGACGAGGAGATTGAAAAGTTATTTGAGGATGAGCCTGTAAATGAAGAAAGAATGGAAGGAATAGTTCATTCTGCTTCCAGTTCAGAGACGGCTAGTGATCAAATAGGGAATGTTCCCTATGTGATCCAAACTGATCAAACACCATCTACTCCAACCCCTTCAAGACCTAATGATGAAGACAGGGATACTGATTATGTCCCGAAGGATTCTCCTAGTACTTCAATGAGGAGAAAACGTATGGCAAAGAGGAGAGATTTCCCGGCAAGAAAAGAGGTCGAGGTATTATTCCCAGGAGACCACGAACTCATGTGGTTATTACTGAGTCTGAACAAGAGCAAACTGCTATTGAGACTACTTCTGCTCCTGAGACAAAAACAATTCCTGTTTCTGAATCAGCTAATATTTCTGAGTCTGGTTTCTCTACTCCTCCTAGGGAAGAAAATTTAGAGTTTGATGTTGATACATTTTTGAATACTCCTCCAGATTTTCAAAGGAGAGAAGAATCAACCAGTACTCCTCGTTCGATAACTTTAGAAGAAAGAGTAAAGAACTTGGAAAAAGAAAGCTTTGAGAATGTTAAACTAATTGCTGAATTGAAAAAGGAAAATGAAGAAAGACAAATCTGATTAACATGATTCATCTTGATTCAGCCATTAAAGACACATGAATAGTCTCTCTCGAACAACAAATGAAGAGCTTGTTTGATTATTCTTCAGGGTTGGAGAAACAGCTGAATGAGCTTAGAGAATTTATATCTCAGACTTATTTTCATCAACCACCTGTCATAAGGTCTACTACGGTGATTGGAGAGTCAAGTAGGCGTTCTCCAAGCCCATCCCCTGCTGAAAATGTTCAAGAAAAGGAAACGGTCAATGAAGCTCAAACTTCTAATGAACAGCCAAGTGTTAGTACTACTGAAGATGTTCCAATTTCATCTGAAGTACCTATCACTGAAGCTTTCACTTCTACAGCTTTTGTTGAGCCAGAACATATGATGCCTTTGCCGGTTGTTAATGAAGAAGAGGATGAAGATTTGATTGATTATGGGGATTCAGATGATAATGAGAATGATGATGATGAGGATGATGATGACAATGATGATGATGATGGTGGAGATGATGGGGAAATGATGGAGGTAATGATGATGGAGGTAATGATGATGATGGAGGTGATGCTACAGGATTATCTTCGAGTCCAACTGGTGATACTAACACTGATAATGTCAATCAACCAAGTGTTAGTGATCCGGAAGGATATGATCCACTTGACCCAGCTACTGAAAGCTTGTATGAAAAGGAACTATATTCATTTCAACAATCTTCATCAGTGTTGTCGAAGAAGAATTTGATGTGTTTGATGACTTAGATGATCAGAATGAATACACGGATATATTTGGGAACAACCTTCAAGAGTTATTCAAAGATATTAATCTTGAAGAAGGAGAAATCCCTACTGAGACTGTGAGTGGTTCAACTCCTTCTGTTTCAACCAAGAAAGATTCTACTGGTCAAATTGCATTATACACTAGAGGAGGCTTAATGTTCAAAGCACCACCACCACCTACTGAAGCTCATTTTCTGTTTATTTCAAAGCCAAAGCAGAAGTATGGTGAAATGTATCATGTGATTAGTTGGGGTTATGATGGAGAGAAAAGGTTGTATGTGATAAAAAGAAAGAATGGAGAAATCGATTTTTGAAGAGCACACAAGACTTTCATACTCTACGTGCTGCTGATCTTTACTCTATGGGCAAAGCTCCATTTTTCAATGATAGTAACCACAGTGAAGCTGAATTGATAAGATCAATGATACGAAGGGAGATGCGAACAAACTTCAAGAACTTTAAAACTGCCAAATCGAAGAAGATTGATGACTCTACAAGAATGGATGAAAAGACTAAAGCTCCAATGAAAATAAGAGTCTATCAACATCCAAAATTCATCAGAAAAGTCCTAGTGCATGCTCCAGTTCCTCCCAATTCTTTGAAGCAATTACTTTCATGGAGATGTGAGAAGGATTCAGATCATGCTGTGATCAGATGTACTGACAGATCATTTAGAATCATTGATCCAGCTGACTTAATGAAGTTTGGCAAAGACGACTTAATCAAGCTCTTACACTGCCCCATTTCAGCTGATGAGTCAGTTTATTTTCTATCTTGCCAGTATGTGTGGATGACGGATCGAATCCTTCGGAACAAATGGTATGCTTATTCAGGATCTTACAAGAAGGCTAACGTTGATTTTGATTGATTATGTTTCACCGAGCCTAGGGGGAGATTTAGAAGACTAATCAAGGCTCGGCAAAACATTTGATGACTGAATAAAGACAAATTCGCAAGGCTGCCTTGTGCGAAAGACACACTCACGCGACAACTAAGTTCTCACGTGAATTGTTCATCCACGCGATAGGATTTACCGCGCGACAAGCCAGTCGCGCGAGAACTCTTTGTTAGTATAAATAGCTTAGTTTTCGTTTTGTAATGAAGCTTTTAATCATTTATCACTTCTGTACTGTGCGATTTCGCACAAGACCTTTCATAGGTTGCTTTTGTTCAATACAATATCATTTTGTGATCAATTCGATTCTTCTTTCAATCCAATCATGTTTACATTCCGCATTTACATGATTGAGATCGTGTGTTGATTGATTCTTGGGAGAATTCAAGGTTTTACAATTGGGCCTGTTGAAATTGTGCAGAAGATTAACCCCAATGCTTACAAGCTGAAATTGCCTAGTCACATTCGTTGTTCAGACGTGTTTAATGTGAAACATTTGTTGCCATATTATGGTGACTCTTCTGATGATAAACTACAGTGAATTCGAGGGCGAATTTTGTCTACCCTGGAGGGAATGATGCGGGCCCAAGTGTTGAAGAGAGAGCCTTACTCTTTTTGGAGGCCCAAGACCGCGCTTCACAAAAATAGGCCTAACCTGGGCTGTGAGTCTCCATTTCTGACGTGCTACCAGTCAAAACGACAGCAGAAACGGGGCCACATTATCGTCCCATTAATTTTCTGAAATAAGGCCTCTAAATGGGATTTTGGGCCACTTTTATGTTTTTTCTAGTTTTCGAGTTTCTTTTGGGCTTTTGTTTGGGCCTAGGGTTGCTTGTTTTAAGCCCATCCTGAATGTTTGTTTGCTTATTTAAGTTCAGTTCTTGGGTTGAATTTGGGGGTTTGGGTGAAGAACTTCACGGGTATTCGCAGAATCAACATGATAGTACTTCGATTCGTTCCGCGCGCTACATCACAAACCAAGCCGCTGTCATGACTATCATCCTCCATTTCACATCAACAATAGAAGCGGGCCAAGGCCCCCCGTTTAGTGTTCCACATCGGCCGAGGCGAGTGGTGATGGAAGTGCCACATATTCAAGGAATAGTTGTTGGATTCCCTCATTGACTATCTTATAAAGCTAGTGGTATCTTCCTTGTAAATCTTGGTGAAACTAAACTCTACTAGCTTCATTCACGATTGCTAAAACAAAACAATAGCTTTTCCAATACTTATCAAAGTTTTCTGCATTGGTTTCGTGATACTACTAATAACAGAGTCCTTGCTTTTGGCTGCATGCATTAGCTCGAGTTGAATCTTCCATAATTCATGAAAAAACATGTTTCTGGTTGGTGTTTTTGATGTTGTTAGCAGATTTGTGGTATAAAAAATAAGCTTTAGATATGTACATAAGTCACATGAAAAACCCTGAAGATCCTAAAGGTAGTGGTGTTGAAAGTATAATTATCTTAATCCATACATAGAAGTGTATATGTATAGTTAAACTAGTGGGTCATTTATGTAATTAGTAGAAGTTAACTTAGTATCTAAGTATGTAAGGTTATGTATGTATAGGGGTTTAGTATGTCAAATGTAAAGTCGTAAACTACCAACATAGGGTATATATATGTATCAAAGTGTCCGTAACCAAACTTTCATATCAATTCAATCATACGTTTGTTCAAGTTTCTCAAAGTTTCATCTTCATATTCAAGAACATAATCAAGGGCCTAAAGATCCTAAAGGGCCAACAATTGGTATCAGAGCCTAAGGCTCGAATTTAATCAGTGAATTGTTCTGGAATTTGCAATCAGAATCCAAATCGATTCAGGGTAAATAATCGATTCAGAGAATTCATTTCAGAAGAAAGAAAACGATTCAGACAACACGAAATTGATCAGATTAATCGATTAAGCGGTGTTAAATCGATCAGTGCCAAATCGATTCAGAAACAACAAATCGATCTGATAAACGATTCAGCGTTGTTGAAATTGATTCAGTGAAAAATCAATTCAGTCGCAATTGCAGAATACAAGAACAATACAAACAGAAAAGTATCAAATCGATTCTGTTAAATCGATTTAGAAAGTGGGAAAGAACAATAAATTGATCAGATAATCGATTCCGTGTTGTTAAATTGATTTAGTGTTGTAAATCGATTCTGTTAAATCGATTCAGAACCAATACAAGTCGATTCCGTTTCAAATCGACTCAGACCAGAGAAGAAGAAGGCTTTGAATAATTAGAACAATCGACGAAGTTAGAAAAGATTAAAATTGATTTCAGATAAAATCAATTCAGTAACATTACGAAAAGAAAGAAAGAAGACATACTGGTTACGGTTGCGAGAGGAAGAAACCGTTTCCACCGATTTGTGAACCCAGAGCACCAGTCGTGTTTGAAAACCAAGAGACCAAAAAGAACGATTATGAAGAATTATTGTCGTCGTCGCTCTTTGGACCAAGAAGAAAGTTGAAGTCCGATCGAAGGGTTTTGCCACCACCACCATCACCATGAATCAGAAGAAGAAGGAGAAAGGGATCCGGTGTTTGCCCTGCTTGCTTGCGAACCACATAAGTGAAGGGTTTTGGTGCTTTGTTCGTAAGTTTAAGAGAAAGGGAAAAGGGATTTTTTCCCTAATTGTGTTTTAGTCGTAAGTTTCAAAAGGAAAAGAAGAAAGTTTTATTCAAATTTTGTTAAGTGCAAAAGTCAAAGAAAGAAAGTGGAATCGTGACAACAGGGGGAAAAAAGAAGAAAGATATTGTAGCATTTTAATTATTGAACTCAAAGTTGAAGAAGATTTATAAAATTTGTGAGTTCTTATTTTCTCTGTTCAAGAAACTGAAAGGATTTAAAAAACTGTCATCAAAAGAGATTGAAAACAAGTATTGTTCGTGGGTTACGTCATAATAAGTTAGAGATTCAAAGTTAGAAGATTACATTTTCAAGAAATTTATATTTGAGGAATCAAGTTTGATAGAAGAAAACCGAAGTCAAGATGACAGAAGAATCGTCGACAGGAACCAAAAAACGCAATGGTAATACATAAAAATGTGAATTCATTTTCTCAATTCCAATATCTCGTTTTGAAATTGACAAACTACACTATATGGTCAATTTGCATGAAACCATACTCAAGGCAAATGGATTATAGGAAATGATAGAACCTAGTGTTAATACGCAGCCCAATGAAAAGAAGAATATGACGGAAATTGCATATTTATTTCAAGCACTACCCGAAGATATGACATTACAGTTGCAAAGTATGAAAGTGCAAAAGAAATTTGGGATGCACTTAAGACAAGACATGTAGGTGTGGATCGAGCACAAAAAGCATGTCTTCAAACACTCAAAACTAAATTTGGGTTACTAAGGATGAAAGAAGAAGACACTATTGATTCATTCACTTCAAAGCTTAATAGTATCATCACTAGAGCAAGTGGTCTGGGATCAACGTTTGATCAACCAACTTTAGAATGAAAACTCCTAAGCTCAATACCTAAAATGTTTTTCCAAATCATAGCAACTATTGAACAGTTCGTTGATTTAGAAGCAACACCTCTTGATGAAATAATTGGAAGACTAAAAGCATTTGAAGAAAGAACCAATCTAATGAATGAAGGTAAAAGTGGACAATCAAGAAAAGCTTTTGTTCACCCGTCAAGAAAACAAGTCAAGTCGTGGAAGAGGTAGTTATCATTCACCACGTGGTCGAGGCCGTGGTAGATTTAAACAAGAAGAAAAGGAGAAACTATGTCACATGAAAACACTAAAGTAAATGATGATAACTATGAAGGAAGGAAAAGATATCCAAGGAACCAAAACAAATCCACATTTGATAAAAGTAAGATAAGATGTTATAATTGCAGTGATCAAGGACACTATGCAGCAGAATGTCCTAAACCAAAACATAAAGAAGAAGAATCAAATCTCATAATGGAAGATGAAGATCCAGTTCTCTTATTAGCAAAAGTTGAAGAAGATTATAATAAAAAGAAATGTAAAGACAAAGGAAAGCTTGTTCGTGTTAAAGAGAAAGTTCAAAAGATCAAAGAAGAAGATGTTGAAGACATGGATTAAGAAATTAGGGGGGAATGTTAAAAGTATAATTATCTTAATCCATACATAGAAATGTATATGTATAGTTAAATTAGTTGGTCATTTATGTAATTAGTAGAAGTTAACTTAGTATCTAAGTATGTAAGGTTATGTATGTATAGGGGTTTAGTATGTCAAATATAAAGTGGTAAACTACCAACATAGGGTATATATATGTATCAAAGTGTCTGTAATCAAACATTCATATCAACTCAATCATACGTTTGTTCAAGTTTCTCAAAGTTTCATCTTCATAAACATAATCAAGAGACTAAAGATCCTAAAGGGCCAACAATTGGTATCAGAGCCTAAGGGTCGAATTTAATCAGTGATTTGTTCTTGAATTCGCAATCAGAACCAAATCGATTCAGGGTAAATAATCGATTCAGAGAAATTGTTTCAGAAGAAAGAAAACGATTCAGACAACACGAAATTGATCAGAATAATCGATTCAGCAGTGTTAAATCGATCAGCGCCAAATCGATTCAGAAACAAAAAATTGATCTGATAATCAATTAAACGTTGTTAAAATTGATTCAATGATAAATCAATTCAGTCGCGATTGCAGAATACAAGAACAATACAAACAGAAAAGTATCAAATCGATTCCTTTAAATCGATTCAGAAAGTGGGAAAGAACAACAAATCGATCAGATAATCGATTCCGTGTTGTTAAATTGATTCAGTGTTGTAAAATCGATTCTTTTAAATCGATTCAGAACCAATACAAGTCAATTCCGTTTCAAATCGACTCAGACCAGAGAAGAAGAAGGCTTTGAATAATTAGAGCAATCGACGAAGTTAGAAAAGATTTAAATTGATTTAAGATAAAATCAATTCAGTAACATTACAAAAGAAAGAAAGAAAGAAGACATACTGGTTACGGGTGCGAGAGGAAGAAACCGTTTCCATCGATTTGTGAAGCTAGAGTCCCAGTCGTGTTTGAAAACCAAGAGAGAAAGAACGATTGTGAAGAATTGTTGTCGTCGTCGCTCTTTGGACCAAGACGAAAGTTGAAGTCCGATCGAAGGGTTTTTGCCACCACCACCATCACCGTGAATCAGAAGAAGAGGAGAAAGGGATCCAGTGTTTGCCCTGCTTGCTTGCGAACCACAAAAGTGAAGGGTTTTGGTGCTTTGTTCGTAAGTTTAAGACAAAGGGAAAATGGATTTTGACCTAATTATGTTTTAGTCGTAAGTTTCAAAAGGAAAAGAAGAAAGTTTTTATTCAAATTTGTTAAGTGCAAAAGTCAAAGAAAGAAAGTGGAATCGTGACCACAAGGAGGAAAAAAGAAGAAAGATATTGTAGCATTTTAATTATTGAAGTCAAAGTTAAAGAAGATTTACAAAATTTGTGAGTTCTTATTTCCTCTGTTCAAGAAACTGAAAGGATTTAAAAAAATTGTCATCAAAAGAGATTAAAAACAAGTATTGTTCGGGTTATGTCATAATAAGTTAGAGATTCAAAGTTAAAGGATTACATTTTCAAGAAAGTTATATTTCAGGAATCAAGTTTGTTAGAAGAAAATCGAAATCAAGATGACAGAAGAATCGTCGACAGGAACCAACAAAAACGCAATGGTAATACATAAAGATGTGAATTCATTTTCTCAATTCCAATTTCCCGTTTTGAAATCGACAAACTACACTATACGGTCAATTCGCATGAAAACCATACTCAAGGCAAATGGATTATGGGAAATGATAGAATCTAGTGCTAATACGCAACCGAAGAAAAGAAGAATATGATGGCAATTGCATATTTATTTCAAGCACTAACCGAAGATATGACATTACAAGTTGCAAAGTATGAAAGTGCAAAAGAAATTTGGGATGCACTTAAGACAAGACATGTAGGTGTGGATCGAGTACAAAAGCACATCTTCAAACACTCAAAACTGAATTTGAGTTACTAAGAATGAAAAAAGAAGACACTATTTATTCATTCACCTCAAAACTTAATAGTATCGTGACTAGAGCAAGTGGTCTGGGATCAACGTTTGATAAACCAACTTTAGTACGAAAACTCCTAAGCTCAGTACCTAAAAGGTTTTTCCAAATCGTAGCAACTATTGAACAGTTTGTTGATTTAGAAGCAACAACTCTAGATGAAATAATTGGAAGACTAAAAGCATTTGAAGAAAGAACTAATCTATTGAATGAAGGTCAAGTGGACAATCAAGAAAATCTTTTGTTCACCCGTCAAGAAAACAAGTCAAGTCGTGGAAGAGGTAGTTATCATTCATTACGTAGTCGAGGCCGTGGTAGATTTAAATAAGAAGAAAGAGGAGAAACTATGTCACATGAAAACCCTGAAGTAAATGATGATAACTATGAAGGAAGGAAAAGATATCCAAGGAACCAAACAAATCCATATTTGATAAAAGTAAGATAAGATGTTATAATTGCAGTGATCAAGGACACTATGCAGTAGAATGTCCTAAACCAAAACATAGAGAAGAAGAATCACATCTCATAATGGAAGATGAAGATCCAGTTCTCTTATTAGCACAAGTTGAAGAAGATTATAATAAAAAGGAATGTGAAGACAAAGGAAAGCTTGTTCATGTTAAAGAGAAAGTTCAAGAGATCAAAGAAGAAGATGTTGAAGACATGGATTAAGAAATTAGGGGGGAATGTTGAAAGTATAATTATCTTAATCCATACATAGAAGTGTATATGTATAGTTAAACTAGTGGGTCGTTTATGTAATTAGTAGAAGTTAACTTAGTATCTAAGTATGTAAGGTTATGTATGTATAGTGGTTTAGAATGTCAAATGTAAAGTGGTAAACTACCAACATAGGGTATATATATGTATCAAAGTGTCTGTAATCAAACATTCATATCAATTCAATCATACGTTTGTTCAAGTTTCTCAAAGTTTCATCTTCATATTCAAGAACATAATCAAGAGCCTAAAGATCCTAAAGGGCCAACAAGTGGGGTCAGTTTTTTCCTTTTGTGTTTATGTACTGATCCAATCTATCGAAGTAAAGCTGATGGGAGTTAGTACCATTGTGTTTTATATGCAAAAGTGTGTGTGAATTAATATTTCTACACCAACATCTGGTATCAGAGCTGTGTTGTGAGGAAAAGAAATATGGCTAACAATCCATCCGATGTGTCAAGTATTCCGCTTCCGATCTTCAAAGGTGACGGGTACAAATTTTGGAGCATACGATTGAAGACAATTCTTCTATCTCACGATTTATGGGACTTTGTATCCACTGGTTACAACCGAAATGATGGCGATCGTCAACGGTATAGAGAAAACAGGAAGAATGATGCGAAAGCCTTGTCAATTATTCAACAGGCTGTCCATGATGATATGTTCTCTAGAATTTCAGCAGCCACTTCAGCGATGGAAGCCTGGAATCTCCTTGCCACTAAGTTTCCAGGTGATTCTAAAGTAAAAACCGTGAAACTACAGGGTCTGCGAAGAGATTTTGAGACACTACAAATGAAAGAAGGAGAATCTATTAGAGATTTTTTGTCCAAGGTGATGAAGATTGTGAATCAGAAGCGTTCGTATGGTGAAGTTGTGTCGGATCAAACGGTTGTGGAGAAAGTACTACGGAGTCTTCCGGTGAAATGGGACCATGTTGTAACTGCTATCGAGGAATCAAAACATCTCACATAAATCTCGTTTGATCAGTTGATGGGATCTCTGTATGCTCATGAAGCTCGAGTGAACTGAGGATCGGAAGTAGTTCATGAAGAGCAGACTCTTCAAGCTGCTTCTAAAGAGGATGATCGAACGAATATGATCAGGGTTCATGGAGAGGTGTCATTCGTAGCAGAGGTAGAGGTCGTGGTCGAACATTTGGGAGAGGCAGAATTCAATGTTATAATTGCAATAAGTTTGTTCATGTGCGAGGTGATTGCTGGAACGAACCACAAGCTCAGGCTGCATTTGAAGAAGATGATAATGAAGAATACATGTTGTTTATGGCTCTTGGAGGTGATGAGAGTAATAACAACATATGATTCTTAGACAGTGGGTGTTCCAATCATATGACAAGTCAAAAGAAACTATTTCAAAACTTAGATACTACAAGAAAGGTGCAAGTCAAAATGGGTAATGGGAAAAATATACAAGTAGAAGGAAAAGGCAAGATTTAACTTGAAGTCCAGGAAGGTAAAACCCGTACAGTTAAAAATGTTCAATTTGTCCCTGATTTAGATTATAATCTATTGAGCATTAGGCAAATGAGAAACGGTTATGCTTTAATGTTTGATGATGGAACGTGTACTATAACATGCAAACGTACACATGATGTTGCATGTGTTATTAAGATGACTAAAAATAATATATTCCCATTATATGTCTCTAAACACAAGACAGGAGGAAAGGTTATGGCAGCCACAAGTAGTGATGAATCTATATTATGGCATCTAAGGTTTGGACATCTACATGAGAAAGGTCTCAAACTGTTGCATGAATAAAATATGGTACATGGTTTGCCACCAATCAAATCGTGGGATCTCTGTGAAGGATGTATCCTTGGAAAACAGACCAGAAAACCCTTTTCAACTTCAGAATGGAGGGCCTCTCAGGCATTGCAGTTGGTACATGCTGATTTATGTGGCCCTATGTCGATCAAATCTTTTGGGGGAAGCTTATATTTTCTTCTACTTATAGATGATTATAGTCGCATCTCATGGGTTACTGTCTAGCATCCAAAGCTGATGCATTTGGTAAATTTAAGACATTCAAGGTGAAGGTAGAAAATGAAGTTTGGGAGAAAATTGGAAAACTAAGAACTGACAGAGGTGGAGAGTTCTTGTCTAAAGAATTTATGAATTTCTTTGATGAACAATGCATTCAAAGAGATCTTACTGCTCCCTATACCCCCAAGTAAAACGGTGTAGCTGAGCGCAAAAATAGAACTATAGTGGAGATGGTGAGAAGCATGTTAGAAGGAAAAAATCTCAGTAAAGTGTTCTGGGGAGAAGCCGTTTCAACTGCAGTCTATGTGCTGAATAGATCTCCAACAAAAGCTCTTGAGTATCAAACACCATATGAGGCTTGGACTGGACGAAAGCCATCCATAAGACATCTTAAAGTCTTTGGAAGTAGCCTATGCAATGTGACCAAAACAACTCGAAAAGAAACTTTATCTAAAATCAAAGTAGTGTGTGTTTGTTGGTTACTCCATAAATACAAAAGGATATTGGTTGTATGATTAGGAAAAAGGAGTATAATTATAAGCAGGGATGTAGTTGTTGATGAAAAATTAAAGTGGTAAGTAGCTAAGGATAAAGAATATGGACTACCTAGTGGGGTAGTTCATGTGAATTTGGAAAAGTAAAATGAAGATAGTGACATGTCACTAGGAAATAGTACATGCAATAGTGATGGGTCAAGTCATGGTAATTCTAGTACCCCTAGCAACAATAGTTCACCTGCATCTAGCTATTGTACAAATAAGCAAAGCAATAGTGGTCCTAGCAATATACAGGATACACCTTCATCTTCATCAGAAAGTTCTCCCATCCGTATGAGAGGACATGATGATTTGTATGAAAATACTGAAGAAATAGAGACAATTTATTCATCAGCTTGTCATTTTGCATTTTCATTAATTGAACCAGTCACTTATCAAGAAGCGGCTCAACAAGAGGAATGGGTTAATGCTATGAAGGAGGAGCTGAAATCATTTGAGAAACACAAAACATGGACCTTGGTGGATTTACCGAAAGGTAAGCAACCAATTGGTTTAAAATGGATATACAAATTAAAGAAAGATGCAGCAGGTAAGGTGACTAGACATAAGGCTTGGTTGGTGGCTAAGGGGTATGCACAAGAGCATGGTATTGACTATGAGGAAACGTTCTCTCTGGTTGCAAGGTTTGAAACCATTCGACTTATATTGTCGATTGCAGCACAACGTGGATGGAAAATATATCAGCTTGATATCAAAACAACCTTTCTTAATGGGTATCTTCAAGAGGAGGTTTATGTAAAACAACCTCCTGGTTTTGAAGTTAAAGGAGAAGAGAACAAGGTGTATAGATTACACAAAGCATTGTATGGATTAAAACAAGCTCCCAGAGCTTGGTATGATAGAATAGATGGGTTTCTATCTCTACATGGGTACAATAGAGGTGTGAATGAGCCAACTATGTATGTGAAGAAGGGAAACAATAATGACTTTATTGTAATATGTATTTATGTAGATGACATAATATACACAGGCCCATCACAAGTATTTTTGGATGAATTCAAGAAAACCATGATGAAGGAATTTGATATGACAGACTTGGGTCCACTGTAATATTTTTTGGGTTTAGAAGTTACAAAAAGAGAAGATGGGATATTTCTTTCACAAAAGAAATATGCTACTGATTTGTTGAAGAGATTTAGTATGAGTTCATGCAAATTAGCAACTACACCAATGAATCCTGGTGATCGATTCTATACAGAAGATGGAGGACAAGAAGTTGAAGCATATCAGTTAGAAGTCTCATTGGAGGTCTGATGTACTTAACCCACTCACGACCGGATATTGTCTTTGCTGTGGGTATATTGTCTCGGTTCATGCAAAACCCATCACAATATCATATGGGTGCTGGAAAGAGAGTTCTACGATATCTTTCTGGAACAATAGAGTATGGGTTATGGTATGAACGAGGTCGTGAGGTTCAACTTTCAGGGTACACGGATAGTGACGAAGACATGAAAAGTGTGTCAGCATATGCCTTTTCTATTGGGTCAGGTGCAATATCATGGTGCTCTAAGAAACAACCTGTTGCTCTCTCCACAATCGAGGCTGAATATATTTCAACAGCTGTAGGCGCGTGTCAGGTCGTATGGCTTCGAAAGATGCTTACTGAATTGTTTCATGATCAAAAGAGTCCAACTCAAATATTGTGTGATAACAGATCTGCTATTTTTCTAACAAAGAATCAAGCACTTCACAGTCGTACCAAGCACATCAACATTAATTTTCATTTTATCCGAACATTGATTGAAGAAAAGGAAGTTGAGGTAGAACCATGTGACACAAATGAACAAGTTGCGGATATTCTGACAAAAGCTTTAGGTGTGGAAAAGTTTTGCTATTTTCAAGCCAAGTTGGGTGTCAAGACCATTTGAATTATGGGGAGATATTAGAGTAATTCAAAAGTTATTTTATATAGTGCATATCTTTATGTGTCTACATGGGGATGTTTCATGCATGCTATGTCATGCTTATTATGTTTTATTTAATACTTGCTTACTAAGTCAAAGTAGTGGTCTATGTAATTTAGTAGTGACGTAGTAATTGAGTAGTGGTGTGCTTGTTTTATGGTAGTGGGGTCAGTTATTTCCTTTTGTGTTTATGTACTGATGCAATCTATCGAAGTAAAGCTGATGAGAGTTAGTACCATTGTGTTTTATATACAAAAGTGTGTGTGAATATAATAGTTCTATACCAACAGTCACAAACACGTAGCCCATGGTTTGACATGATTTCTAAAGGCCAAGAGCAAGACAAACCCAACCTGACATTCCATCCATCAACTGCATGATTGTATGTTTTTCCCTGATATAAGTAGTTATAAAATCACCTTGAACCATGGTAACATTCACCGCCTCAAACTATGGCTAGAGGTTATGGACAAACGACATGAACCCAACATTTTTGACTTTATCAAACGGGTAATCATGCATTATGATCATTCTAGCTACTTCTTGGCGGCAGTGGTTAAAACTAAAGGCAACAACCGGTGCAGTGGTGGTTCCGTAGTGGCGTTTTGGTGGGTCACGAGTGGTGTTTTTTGAGTTACTATTGTTATCATTACTGGTCTTTGGTGGTGCACTAAATGGAGAGGACGGGTCTTGACCCTGATTTCAAAGAGCCACAGGGTAGCTTCCTTTAGCAATGTGATATTTCACGTGACTGGTGCCTGCAACTTTTGAGCTTGTGCTGTATGCAAATGACTACTTGCATTGTTTGCAGCAGGCATGCCTACAACCATCACCAATGTCTTTAATAGTGAAGTCTTCCTGGACTATTGATTTCTTCTTTTTGTGTTTGTAGGGTTGGGTGCCTACACTGTTCTGTGTGTCAAGAAACATCAGCTCGAGCTTAGGCTCCATCTCTACGTTCACTAGCGCATTGTTATTTTTAGGACTTAAGCGGCGCAGCAGAACCAACACACGAACACGCACGAATGATTATCACCTGGAAACATAGAAAATAAATGACATAAGGGTTTAACGTGGTTCAATAGGTGTGACCTACGTCCACAGGCTGTAACTAGGGTTTCCTTTATTTGCTTAGTATAAAGATTACAAATACATGACAGGGTATATATAGAGACTAATCAGGGTTAATAACTTAATGAGCAAGAAAACTAAATATGGGCCCAAGCCCAATGCATTCATAAACCCAACAATCTCCCACTTGAAGGCTTTGTGATAGATTCTAGCCCGCCATTCAAGTACAAGGCAACCTAGTCATCCCAGCAACTTTAGTAATATTTAAACAAGTCTTTCAAGTCTTTAGTTTCCAAAGAACAAGCTAAAACTCCATCACATCTCCTAGTTGCAGCAACCCCTCATTATCAATTACTAGAAGGCCAGTTGAAGCTCCCCCAAGCTCCAACTCAGTCGTGGCAAATTCCGCCAATGACACATCCTCCATCTTAATTGATTTGGGCATTCCATTGGATTAAAAGATACATTGAAGATCACCATCACTCTCCAAATTTATCAAACAATCACTAGAAGAGAAATTTTCAGTCGTAGTATTTAAAACCTAATGGTTCTTTGTAACTATACCTACAACATGTACCATGCTCTAACGATCACCTAACATCCTTGCTCCAGACTTGACATTTGCAAAATGAATTCTCTTAGCACCAGATTTAGCAAACCGGATTTTTTCATGTTTAACCAAGATGGTCATACATCCCTTAGCATGTACCTCAACCATATACAATTATCTACGCTTCATACCATGAGCAATAACTAGATTATCATTGATCACCCTCCATTTACCACTACCAAATCTCACTTCCAGTCCTTGTTCATCCAACTAACCAACTGAAATTAGTTTATTTTTTAGCCTTGGAATCACCCTAACATTCTTTAGGTTCCATGTAGTACCCAGTGAAGAACCAAATTAATATCACCCATGCCCATTACCTCAAGTATCTCGTCATTGGCTAATCGTACCTTTCCAAAATCACCATGTTTTAGATTCACCATCGTTTCCCTATTGTCCATGGTGTGAAACAAAGCCCCTGAATCCATGACCCAAGAGTCCATACTGTTTTCCATACTAAGTTTCAATGCATCATCATCAAAAACATCCCTAGCAGCAGTGTTCAATTCTTTCTTATTTGGACTTTGACTCTTAACATATCCCCCCTAATTACAGCTCGAACACTTCACATTCTTCCTAAGTTTAGATGAACTCCTTCCCTAAACTCCAACTGTTCCTGTTATTACCCCGACCACTGCCAACATTTAGCAGCTCATTATTTGGTGATTTAGCCGAGTTCTTTCTTCTGATATATTCACCCATAATTAGATCTTGAATCCATTGAGAGTGAAATTTCACCCATAGCCCCCCAGAACTTGAAATTGTAGTCATAGTTCAAGACCAACTATCAGGCAGAGATGATAATAACAATAGAGCCTGAACTTCTTCATTAAACTTAATTCAAACAGATGCAAATCTTGTTAAGATTGAATTTAGATTGTTAATATGAGTAGTCACTGAGCTTCCTTCTTTCATCCTTGTGTTCACCAGCTCCTGAATCAAGAACACCTTATTTGTCGCTAACAGTTTCTCATACATATTTGACAAAGCAGACATCATATCACGAGCCGTGGTTTCCTTAATGACATTAAAAGCAACATTTTTCGTCAAAGCCAATGTAATAACTGCACGAGCCTTCTTGTCCTTTGATTCCCAATCATCTTGTTTTATTTCCTTAGATTTTTCTCCTAGTACCATACCAAAGTCCTTTTGACATAACAATGCTTCTACTTGCATTTTCCACCAACTGAAATCAGAACCTTTAAGCTTCTCGATCACAACCTTCCCAT
Organism: Flaveria linearis; assembly: GCA_024085815.1. Lineage (NCBI taxonomy): Eukaryota > Viridiplantae > Streptophyta > Magnoliopsida > Asterales > Asteraceae > Flaveria > Flaveria linearis. Next base: position 10,610,302 of record CM044004.1, on the reverse strand, counting down.
CTTCGACCATCTCAAATAGCAAACAAAAAGCAAATCGAAACAGTGAATAGACACAACAATGGCACGGGCCTTAACTTGACAGTTGTTCTACTGAACATCAGTTGATCAATTTGTTCCTACAAAAAAACCTTCTGCAGACAAATCTAAACCCGAATATACTTTTTGTTCATAAAACACGGTTCCCCAAACAGTTGATAATAACCAATCTAAACAAATTGAAACTTCAAAACACAAACCCTAACCGTTACCCGGAGAATTCAAAAGTTCTTCACCAAACCCTAATCGGCGACTTCAAAGAATTTTAATCTAGTACTTAAACTTTTTTTTATCAACGATCAAAACCATAAACAAGTCTCAATAAGTCATTGACCTTGACTATCTTCCATTGTCATCACACAAAGCAACAAACAAAATAATAATTGTTTTCTCCTTAATTGAAACAATCACTAACGTGGCTTTCTTCTTAGCCACACAACAAAGAAAAGAAATTAAAATTGACTTTTTTGAATAAAGATGTTGAAAAAAAAGGATTATGGCGGCTAGGCATATTATTTTTGCAATCCGCGATCCTTTTTCTTTATCCCAAACATTGATTAAACACCAACCACAAACAAGAACTTAAAATTAGATAAACCAACCTTTTGCGATCGTTTCTTCACTGTGTTTCATGTGTATAATGAGCCAAGTCTCTGATACCATTTCTTTAAGAAAGACAAACTAGAATTAGTATCTATAAATTTTTACCTATAAGTTACCTTAGTTTACCCAAGTCTTTAATCCAGAAATTATATTTTAATGTTGTTTTTACTTTGATAATTAAATCAAATCACTACTTGTAACTATTATATGATCTATATGCACAAGTAGCATAACATGTTGATTTGTTTTCGATTAGAAAAAATAAATAGAAGTCATATTACCATACAAAGGTTTAATCAATTGCAAAATTTATTACTAGATTTATCATATACCTTTTTGATAAAGTCATATAAACATCTTGATATAGATCAGCCCATAAAAATATATTAGGTGTAGTTTATTTTTTCAGAGATAAAATATCTGCAGTATGCGGATCATATCTGTAGATATATATATATATATATATATATATATATATATATATATATATGATATCTACACTATTAAAATAAACTGAAATTTAAATAAACCGAACCAAATCACAAACCATACAAGTTACCAACAAATCATACTACCTTAAATCACAAACCAAGCCAAATTACAAACCAAGCCAAACTACAATATACTAATTTCCAACAAATAATACTTCCTAAAATAAAAAATTAACCCATATTCAACCATGAAAAATAAAAGTTTAGATTAGTAACCTAGATTAACACTTTTTATAGAAACAAAGAAGTTGAGACTTGTAAACAAATCAAAATTAACCCAAAATTGACCCACATTCACATGTATGAAAACAAAATTAAACAAGATAAACACATTACTCGACGACTAGAAGGGTGGCCGACACTGAGATTAGGTGTGCAACGATTGTGGTGAGCGACGAGATGAGGTGTGCGAGGGTTTGGGTGCGAGAGGGTTTGGGTGCATGAGGGTTAGGTGTTAGGACCATGTACGTACGGAGTACTAACTGATTCAACATGAAACCAGATCAAATAGTACGGAATCCTATTTGATTGGCGATCCAATCAGGGAGAACGTTAATCCGATCAAAACTAACTATTAGAATATATTAAGAATTGATTAGAATTGATCAGAAATATTCTATGAAGTTGGAAGGGACTCTCTGGACGAACAAGCACGGCTAGGGTTAAGAATTCTTAAAGTGTTTCGTTTTTCCACGAATTAAGTGGTATTTAGAGGTTACAGCTTTCATTCGTACGACTGAGCCATGCGTATGGCTCAGTCGTGCGACTGAGTCGTACGATTGATTCATTCGTACGACTGAGTCAGTCTTATGACTCAATCGTACGATTGACTCAATCACCTTGTTCAGTCGTGCGACTGGTCCATTCGCATGGTCCAGTCGTGCGGCTGAATCATGAGACTTAGTTAAACACATTCCTGAACCTTTAACGATGTAGAACTATGTCTAACAACTGTATACCTATATAACATGTTCGTATAAGCGTGTAACAATCAATCATATTAATAGATATAACATTCAACAACCAATAAACATTCAACGAAGAGTTTTTCATTTCATATATCAAACATTACATTAGTGTTATAAAATGAAAGTCAATTACATTTAAACTCACTAGAACTAGAACTAGGGACATGTGTACCAACAAACTCCCCCTTGGATCTAGTTCTATCTAATCTTTGACCTCCTTTTTAAACTCTTCAAACCTTTTAGCTCATTCTTCTTTAGAGACCCCAGCATGGATATTAAGTGCAAAGCATAATCGTATGACATGTTGGAACTGAAGTGCTTACGCAATATCCTGCGTATGAAAAAATAGTGGCCACTTGTACAATGTGTAGACATCAGAAGCAGACAAGTTTGTAAGCCACATTGGGTCAAATACCCTTATTGTCTCTACCGTCCCCTCTCTATCCAAAACTATGACAGCCTCTCCAGTGCGTCAGTCATAATACCACCATTCGAAATGGGGTGCAAAATCTTGTTGCATCTCCCTCAATGTAATACGAGACATTACGCGGAGGGTGCCATTTCAAGACTATCTTTGGTCTTCCAGTAATGGGGTTTACATCAGATCTTCTGATATACCCCGTTGCCTGTTGAAGTTTGAAGTTCACCCACCTGGTAAGATACTCTTCATCAGGCTGGAAGTCCTGATGAAACCCAGCTGTCTCTAGATCACCGTATGGAGATGGTGGAGATGTAACATCAGCGGTAGTGGTCTGAGTGTGAGACGGACCTATATCTCCACCATCACCACTATCATCATCATCTGAGTCATCATCAGGAACAACTATCAGCTCTGTATCTGAATCACTATCGTCGTGGTGCGACTTCCTCTTCGTCGGCGCCACATAGTCTTCATGGGCCAGATGCCCAAATAGTCTCCTTACCGGGGGCTTCACTTGCTTCCCTCGGTACACCCTCATCCTCCTAAGGGTGGTGTCATCCATCACCTCGAGGACAACAGCATCCTCCTTCCTTGGGCAGTGAGGGGAGCTTCTAATCTAAAATCATCTGCAGAAAGCGTAGATACATGCAGAAGCTTTCTTTCCCCTTCGCCTCTATGTTCTCCACCATATAGGTGAAGATCATCATGGAAAAGCTAAATGGATGATTCAGCACCATTGCCACGTAGGCGTTCTGCATCTGGTCGGATAGCTCATCGAAGCCACCCTTCCTGGATGCGATGCATCTCAGCAGTACATGGGCTAAGTATTTAAGCTAGGGGCACAAGTTGCTCTTGTTGAGCATACTTGCATTAATGTCCCTAGAGTACTTAGCCCTCATAAAGCAACCTCAAACAATGAGGGGATGTAATCGGGTGGGGCAGTCAGAATCATCCCCAAACTCCAGCACTGTCCTGATATCCTCGTCTGATATCACTATGGCCTCCCCAAATATAGAACACCTGATACGATGGGGCTTAGAGGACCTATCAACTACAGCGCTTTCCCAGAAGGCCTGCTGTACTGATCTGTAGGGTGTGCACTATGCCGAGATAGCTCGGAATATCCTCGATCGGCGGAGAAAAGAGATAATGCCCGCAAACTCCACAGCATTGCAGGATGAGAGATCAAGATGAGCACATATGTTGTGCTTAGTGCTCATCGTCCACCGACTCGCCATCTGTGACACAAAGTAAATAAAAAATAGTATGTGTCAAAGAATACCAGCTTTGTTCCATGAACTTGAAAATTTTGTTCAGTCATGCGACTGAGCTGAGTGACTGAGATCTAGTTATGCGAATGATCTGTGCGACTAAGATCTAATCGTGCGAATGAGCCGTGCGACTGAGTTCTACTCGTGCAAATGATCTCATACGTACGACTGAGTCATGCGACTGGAATTAGTCGTATGTTCTCTCATGTGTTTACCTCAGTCATGCGATTGAGCTCAGACGCATGGTTCATTCGTGCGATTGAACCATTCGTCCATCTCAGTCGTGCGGTTGAGCCATCCGCCTTGCTCAGTCGTGCGATTGAAGTTCATCAGTGTGTCCAATCGCATGTCCGACAGTTTATTCATTCAAATTCAATTTTTTGAGCAATACTTGATGTTGAACGTTGTGGATTGTCTCATTTGGTTCACAGATGACCGACTAAAACCCTAATAACTTTAATTTGATCAAATAGCTTAGTTTTAGTGGTTTATTATTCACATTTGGTTCGGTTAACTTTAGGTCAATTTTTTCGATCTTTTAGATGTTGTAGTAACTGTTTATTCATCCAAATATTGTCACGCAGTACCTATAGAGTCGAAACAAAACATCAGAGATAGTCAAAAACCGGTCTATGAAGATCAAAAGAAATTTTGGCAATATGAGTGTGTATCGTGCGTCTGAGAGGCGATTTGGAAGAATGAAACGACTGCGACCGAATCTCCCTCTATTTATACTAGGGCAACCTTCAGTCGTGCGACTAAGCCTAGTCGCACGATTGATTCGTGCGACTGAGCTTCAGTCGTGCGACTTGCCCATACGGTCACCTCTAATCATATGATTGAGGGTCATTCATGTGACTGTCACATTCGGTCACCTTCAATCGTGTGATTGGGTTCATTCGTATGATCCAATCGTACGACTGGTCCCTACTCATGGTCCAGTCATGCGAATGGGTTCATTCGTGTGGTCCAATCGTAAGACTGGTCCCTACTCATGGTCCAGTCGTGCGAATGGGTTCATTCGTATGGTCCAATCGTATGACTGGTCCATACTCATGGTCCAGTCGTGTGAATGGGTCATACTTGTGAAATTTAGCCTTTTTGACCCTTTGACATTTAGCCCTTTATAACAATAGATAATACATTTTGATCAGTTGGTCATCTCAGACATGACCATTTTAAATTAAAGATCCTTTGATCACCTCAGACGTGATCCATTTATCCACCTGATCAACTCAGACGTGATCTATTTATCCACCTGACACCTGATCAACTCAGACGTGATCTATTTATCCACCTGATCACCTCAGAAGTGATCCTTTTACCTTTTCAGAAACAAGTGATTCAAGATTTACTTTAAGTTCATTGTGTGACCTTTTCAAAGATGAATAACATAACCCAGTCCGACACAGACACACTTTACAAATAACTTAAGAACAAACCTAAGTAACAAAGTAAACATGTTTTTGTTTTGTTAGGGTAGGGTAGAGTATCCTATTAGCATTAAAAACATTTCTAAGATAGATTCATATGGAATCAGATAGATATAAACACCATTACTTGGAACTTTATAGATTCATATGGAATCAGATAGATATAAACACCATTACATGGAACTTTTATATATTTTGAAATAGAAACTAGCATATTTACATATCACAGTTTTTCACTCATCTAAGACTTCTAAGCTCTAACTGGGAATCATGCTTGATCTGATATGTAACACACATTGATTTTGAACATCAGGTGGTGTAGCCACGACGATTGTCAGTATACTTGTCCACTTAAATCCATACATAGATTTTGACATACATTAGTGATTAATTAGGTGAATTAGATCAACAAGTGTTTGTGTGTCCCACAGCTATATGGTAATCAATCTTCCTCAGGAGATTTTGAGTGGTCCGGGGAATAAGAAGATTTGGTTCTTAGAACTTTCAAAGAGATGCTAAGCCTCAGGTCAGTGCCATCGCACAGCAGAGAGACGCAAATAACAATGAATTCTTAGAAGCGATAGGTTATGCTAAGCCTCAGGTCAGTGCCATCGCACAGCAGAGACGCGCAATACCTATCTTCTTCTTAGAGCAATCTATTATAATATACAATTTTTCAGTGACGTTTGTCATCGTTTTGCTCAATGTTTTTCGGGTCTTTGCACACACTTGTGGCATTCAATTGCTCCTCACCCCTTATTGGAAATTGATTGATTGTGCAGACCAGGGATACCATGGAAACCCACACCTTGTTGATTGATTTAAGTTTAAGTTGAATCACTAATGATGTCTAATCGTCTATTGTGTTGAATCTACCGACACATCGTATAGTGAACTAGCACCTCCCTAGATCTACTTTCTCCAAGTAATTACAGTAACAAACAAGCTTACTATCATTTTTCCAATTTGTTAGACTTAGACTTCTCTGACTATTATGTTTCAGTGATTTAATTAAACTTGCAAGAATTGAAAATCCTTTTTGGTGTTCCAAATAACTCGACACCTGTGTACTATCACTTTCCATAGTGTTGAATCACATTCTTATCTTTGTTGTTTTTGCCTTTTTTTCTTATCTGCCCTCCCCCTCCTTTTTAAGTAAATAAATACTAAAAGTAAACTAATCTCCCCCTAAAATTCTAAAACCAAAAAATCTTTTTGTGTTTTTGGATTTTTATAAGACAAGGAAATTAAAAACAAATAGAAATAAAATAAAATTAAAAAGCTAAACAAGTGTCGGACTAAGCATCTGTGTCTTCTGAAATGATGTCACTTTTCTTTTTCACGCCGTTCACCTCTAACAGATATAAAAATCTAGGTCTATCAAAAGGTTTGGTGTAGAGGTCGGCGCGCTAAAAATCCATGTTTATTTTAACCACATCAATTAATTGTTTTTCATATCAATCACGTATGAAATGATACTTTATGCCGATGTGTTTTGTTTTAGGGTGTTGAATAGGATTTTTAGTTACAGCTATGGCATTAGAGTTATCAACAAATATAGGGGTATGAGAAAATTGCAAACCGTAGTCCCGCATTTGCTATTGGATCCAGATGATCTGAGAGTAGCAACTTGCAGTAGTAACGTGTTCAGCTTCACATGTTGACAAAGCAACAGATGTCTGCTTCTTGCTTTGCCAAGTGACTAAACGCCTTCCATAGAACTGACACCTAGCTGATGTTGACTTGAAGTTCATCTTACAGCCACCATAGTCTGAATCACTATACACTGTGAGCTCAAAGTCATCATCATAAGGATACCACAACCCCAGTGTTGGAGTACCCTTCAGATAATGAAAAATCCTTTTCACCCCGATCAGATGATTTACTTTCGGTTTGGCTTGATACCTGGAGCATAAACATGTGGCATACATGATATCTAAACGAGAGGCAGTGAGATACATAAGAGATCCAATCATCCCACGAAACATAGTGGCATCCACCAAATCCCCATTCTCATCAAGTGCCATATCATGATTTGTGGCGAGTGGGGTACCGGAAACAGTGACATTTTCCATATCAAATCGACTCAGAATGTCTCCAACATACTTAGTCTGATGCAGAAAAATACCGGTAGGTGTTTGATCCACCTGTAATCCCAGGAAGAACTTCATTTCTCCCATGGCACTCATTTCAAATTCTGCCTTCATCACAGATTCGAATTCTTTACATAATTCTTTGTTTCGAGAGCCGAAGATTATGTTATCCACATAAATCTGCACCATAAGTAAATCTCCATTGTTTTCTTTTATAAACAACATGCAGTCAATCACACCTCTGCGAAAACCATGTTTCAACAGGTGGGTGGAGAGCTTCTCATACCAAGCTCGAGGAGCCTGATGTAGCCCATACAGAGCCTTGTCCAGTTGTAGACTCTGTCCCGATGGTAAGGATCCTCGAATCCTTTGGGTTGACTGACGTAGACTTCTTCATGGATTTCCCATGAAGGACAGCACTCTTTACATCTAGTTGATAGACTTTGATCTTCATATACGATGCATAGGCTAGGAAGATACGGATTGCTTCCATTCTAGCCACGGGTGCAAACACTTCATTGTAGTCGACTCCCTCGACTTGTCGGAAGCCTTGAACAACCAAACGTGCCTTGTTTTTGATTAAGACACCTTGGTCATCCTTCTTGAAGTGTAGCACCCATTTGGTGCCAATCACTTTTACTCCTTTGGGCCTATCAACGAGTGTCCACACTCCAAGCTTATTGAACTATAGCAGCTCCTCCTGCATAGCGTTGACCCAGGCCTCAACTTTCAGGGCATCACAGACGTACTTGGGCTCGATTTGAGATACAAAACATTTGAAAGCCCTGTAAATTCACGTAGCCCTTTTCCATAATTGCAGCATAATCAGTAGCGTATAGCTGATTTCTTGTCTGCACACCGGAGTGAAGATCCCTAATGATAGTCTCCGGGGGATGATTCATATTGATCCTAGTCACAGGTGTCGTAGGAACGACAACCTCAGTATCAATATTTGTTATGACAGGTTCAGTATCCGGATTCCCTGATGCATGTTCAGCAGCTGATGAGCTTCCTTCTTGATTAACATTATGCTCATTGCTTATCTCAGCTGCTTCTTCATCATCTGATGACTCTTCACTCTCATCCTGAGCAGCTGTTGAAGATCCCAAAGCACCACTGGCAGGTGTCATATTGCTTATATCCAGATTTGGTGTATTTAAAACATCGTACATCATCTGAGCAACAATCTCTTCATCTGAATCTATCTGAGGAAGGTTGAAGGATTTGAAAAAGCCATCGTAATTGAAGAATGACGACGGACCTTTTACAGCAGGGGGTGGTGTATCTTTGCACATCGACGTTGCACCACACCTTTACCTGACCTTTTGAGTTGTTATAAACCTGTTTGTCTGGTATGATGTATCCAAGAAAGATCCCCTGGTCTGCTTTCTCACTGAACTTGCCCTCTGAAGTCTTCTTCAGTAACGTGCATGGAGCTCCGAATGGTTTAAGATACTCCAGGTTTGGTTTACGCTTCTGAAGCAACTCATAGCAAGTCTTCCCATGCCGCTTAACTACTAACACACGATTAAGTGTGTAGCACGCATTGGCAACAACTTCATTCCAGAACTGTACTGGCAGCTTTGAATCTGCCAACATAGTCCTCATAGTCACGATCAAGCTCCTATTCTTCCGTTCAGCAACTCCATTCATCTATGGCGTGTATGTAGAGGTGAACTGATGAACAATTCCCTTTTCTTTGCAGAAAGCATCCATCCACTGATTCTTGAACTCAGTTCTATTTTCTAAACGTACCTTCCTCACCTTCAGATTGTAGAGAGACTCCAGTGTTATGACGAGCACCTTGAACGACTCAAAGGTTTCTGACTTAGCTTTCAGAACCATCACCCAGGAGAAACATGAGTAGTCATCCGTGACGACAAAGCAGTACCAGTCTCCAGTGATACTCTTGGTGCTGACAGGACCAAATAGATCCATATGGAGTAGCTCCAGGGGCATCTCGATAGAGTTAACGTGCTTGGTCTTGTGAGACTTCCTGGTCTGCTTTCCCTTCTTGCACAAGACACAAAAATCTGGAAGTTTGAAGTTCTTCACAGTAACTCCCTCAACTAGGTTGTTATGAATCAGATGATTCATCTTCCTATGATTTATGTGTCCCATTCTCCTGTGCCATAAGATGGACTCCTTCTCTGTTGCCATTGACAAGAAGCACTGAACTATGGACTCAGTAGTAGAAGCATTTGACATATCCAAGACGTACAAATCATTGTACCTTGACGCTGACATTAATATCTGCTCCTCTGGAATCTCCATCTCCTTCTTCAGAATGTAACACTTCTGATTGTCAAACATCACTTTAAAGCCCTTGTCACATATCTGAGAAACTGAAAGCAAATTGTTTTCCAAATGTTGAACAAAATTTACTTTATCAAACTTTACCTGTCCATTACGTACTTCTCCTTGTGCGGTAATGTATCCTCCTTTGTTTCTAGTGAAAGAAACGTGTCCCCCTTTAATTTGTTTGATGTTGAAAAGGAGAGACTAATTTCCCGTCATGTGCCTGGATGCTCCACTATCTACAATCCATGTGTTGGTAGAAGCACTATAGCGGACAACCTGCACACAATAGAAAATAATTAGTTAAGGAGGGGGACCCAAGCCTTGACTGACTTGGGTTTCCCAGAGGCGTCACACATCACAAACTCAACCCACTGACCTTTAGCAGTTGGAGAGACCTCATCCTTCAACTTATCAACACTATCAGACACATCAGATGTTTTAGCTTTCCACATACCATCCTTGTGTAAGGATTGTTTATGGTAAACTAATGACTGATTTACAGTTTGAACTTTAGGTTTATTTTCAAAAACAGGTTTCACCTCAAGCATCACAGACTTGCCAGTGACTTGTCTTTATTTTCTGTGGTGTTGGGGAGGGGTAAAAGACCTAGCAGGTGTTTTAGACCTAACAAGAGTCTTAGATCTCTGTTTGAAGAAGACTCATTAACTTCTTGATCTAGTTCAACTTTAAGCCTAGGTGTCTGATAGCGAGGACAGTGTGAAGAAATGTGGCCTCTTTGTCCACAAGTATAGCATGATCTCCTCTCAACAGGACTCGAAGATCTCTTGTGGGGTGGGGAGCAAACTTCAGGTATGGGCTTTTTGGTCTCAACCTTTTGATTTTCACCTTCTTTGACAAATTTTACTTGTTTAACATTATGATTACTTTGTCTTTTAAGATGATTGTGATCTTGCTTAACCGGTTTAGACTGAGTGGTTTTTGAAGTCTTAGGTTGTGTGACAGTAGATTTTGAACCCAACCTAAGAGATGCTTGAACATCCTCTTCCACCCTGTTCTCAATGATGGTTTTATCCTTTATGCCTGAAGTTGATGTCTTCTGATCAGCAACCGGAGGAGCAGGTTTAACTGCAGTGTCCAGATCACTAACCAGAGGAGTAGTCACCACATGGTCCTTGATGGGATTATTATTAACAGGTCTCTGTTTGGTGTTCAGGAGGAACTCATGTGGTGGAGGCATAACTTTATAACCCAGACCTTCCCCGTTGTTTCTTTCTTTAACCAAGTTTTTCAAAATGTGAGAGGAACTAGCTAAACTGTGTAGTTTTTGCTTTAAGGACTCATTTTCAACTTGTAAAACAGCTCTGTCCTTTTTGGTTTCCTCAATTGTGTTTAAGTAAAACTTTATGTCATTTTCTTGGTTAAAAGCAACAACTTCAGTTTCTTTTAATTGTTTTCTCAGCAATTCAATTTTCTCCTTAAAACTGCTCTCATTTTGCTTTAATACTCTATTAGCCTCAGTGCAAAGTTTTAAATCGTTTACTAAGTTATCATTATGTTCTAATAACCTAACAAATTTCAGATCAATGCATTCTCTAAACTTATTACATTCAACACAAGCATGTTTATCAAATAAATCATCTTTCGATTCTACCTGTGAAGATGTAGAGGTTCCGACCATGAAAGCAGCTTGAGGTTCCTGGTGTGCTTCCGATTCTGCATTTAGTTCATCCTCCAATAGTTGATCAACAGCAGCCATAGTGTCATGCACATTAGCAGTATCAAGCTCAACTGAGTTCTCCCCCTCACTCGCTGAGTCTTCGTTCAAATCATCAACCGATGCAATGTTAGCTTCACCGTCAGATAAAAACGGAAGGACCAGTCTTGCCCTTCATCACCCTAAGCAACCATGGATTTGGAGTCATTGCTGGTTGAAGTTACCTTTTTCTTTTTATCCTTCCTGTTAAAAGATGAAAACGGGTTGCCATTTCCTGTCTTCTTAGGTTTGACACGCTCTCTCTTGAAATGGCCTTTTTCACCGCAGTTGAAACAGGTGACTTTTGATTTGTCAAATCCAAACGTTGTATCCTTTGTAGCCACCAGGTTCTATCCCATCTTCTTAACAAACTTCTTTACTCTACGCACAGCACTAGCAAAAGCCTACATGACATCCATCCGCTCCAGCTTAGTTTCATCCACTTGCTCATAATCTTCGTCGGCCAAGTGGCAGTTACCAATCTTTCATGCTACTAACCCGTCATAAGAATGTACCACAGCAGCAAGTAGATCCATATGCTCCTTAGCCACTTCCACAGTTATGTTGCCCAGATTCTCTGTCACTAACTTTATCGATTGAGCTTCAGCAGAACTATGTTGAACCCCTGATGAAACATTTAACTCACCACCAGAAGATGAGCTTTGAACATTTGCAGATGTATTAGACACGAAACCTGTCTGCAGGGGTGCACTAGAAGAAGCTGTAGTAGGAGTCACATTGTAGAGAGAAGGGTTCTGAGTGTAGTTTCCCTTCTTAGACTTTTACTTATGTCGTACCTCTTCCTTCCTCAATTTCAGAATAAAGTCATTTATGTCCAAAGTCTCCAACACAGCATTATGTCTTAAAGTGGAAACAAATGAATCCCACTTATCAGGTAACCCATCAGCCAAACTCGACACCTTATCTTCCATGGACGTTTTAACCCCATGAGTGTGCAGTTCACTCATCAAATGATAGAAGCGGTCGATCACATCATCCAAACTTTCATTCCTAATAGACGAGAAGTTATCGAATTCCTTCTTCAACGCTTTAGCCTTTAGAGACTTAAGCGTAGCATTTCCTTCATAACGTTTCTCAAGAGCCTTCCATAACTTTTTGCACTACTTGTGCTCTGAGAACTGATGGAAAATGTCCTTTGGGATGGACTGTGTCAACAGAGCAAAGGCCTTCTTCTCAGCATTGTACGCAGTCTTTTGTGCCTCATTCAAACCGCTTAGATTCAGTGGAACACCATCAGCGCCAACTGGCATAGTGTAGCTAGTCTTAATAGTGCTCCATAAGTTTGTGTCCACTCCATTCAGATGAATTTCAAACCGTTGCTTCCACTGAGGATATTCATCACAAGACAGAAGCTTTGGTGGTTGTTATGATTCCCGATCTCATTCTCCAAGAGCAATAGATATTGGATCCTGGAGTCCTTCCCTGCTGAGAGTGCAAAGTTCTGTGTGTCCATATTGAATTAGTCTTAAAACTTGAAAAACCAACTGTGTATACGACTGGGGATGCGACTGGGGTGTAACTGAGACTCAACCGTGCGACTGAGCTTAGTCGTGCGACTGAGCAGACGACTAGGACAGTTGTGCGAATGAACAAACCGAATGGGCCAATCGTGTGATTGAACAAGCGACTGGGCCAATCATGCGATTGAGTTGAGCGAATGGAGTTCAGTCGTGCGATTTAGTCAACCGTGCGACTGAGACTGCTGACTTCAAAATTTTTCTAACTTTTCACGCAATTCGACCTAAAAACACAATTTTGAAAACCCTAGTCGGCTAAAACTCAAAAAAGACTAAGTTTTGAACACATGCACTCGTAAAGATTGGATTTTTATGCAGAAAGAACGGATATTTTGATTAAAAACGTTGACTTTTGCAAAAACGCAATTGAATCCACGGAGAATCAAGAGCCAAAGCTCTGATAGCACTTGTTAGGACCTTGTACGTACGGAGTACTAACTGATTCAACGTGAAACCAGATCAAATAGTGCGGAATCCTATTTGATTGGCGATCCAATCAGGGAGAACGTTAATCCGATCAAAACTAACTATTGGAATACGTTAAGAATTGATTAGAATTGATCAGAAACGTTCTATGAAGTTGGAAGGGACTCTCTGGACGAACAAGCACGGCTAGGGTTAAGAATTCTTGAAGTGTTTCGTTTTTCCACGAATTAAGTGGTATTTATAGGTTACAACTTTCATTCGTACAATGAGTCGTACGATTGATTCATTCGTACGACTGAGTCAGTCTTATGACTCAATCGTGCGATTGACTTAATCACCTTGTTCAGTCGTGCGACTGGCCCATTCGCATGGTCCAGTCGTGCGACTGAATCATGAGACTTAGATAAACATATTCCTGAACCTTTAACAATGCAGAACTATGTCTAACAACTGTATACCTATATAACATGTTAGTATAAGCGTGTAACAATCAATCATATTAATAGATATAAAATTCAACAACTAATAAACATTCAACGAAGAGTTTTTCATTTCATATATCAAACATTACATCAGTGTTACAAAATAAAAGTCAATTACATTTAAGCTCACTAGAACTAGAACTAGGGACATGTGTACCAACATTGGGTTGCGAGAGGGTTGGGGTGCGACAGCTACAGGTGGGCGGCAGCGAGGGCGATGGGGGGGTTTGGGAGGTGGCAGGAACTTGGGGATGGTAGAAGGGTTTTGACAAGAGGTTTGAAGTTATATTTTCATGTCTGCACCAAGAAGAGCACATGCAGACGTCTTTTGATAAAATCTTTTTGAAAAAATGACCAATTTGCAAAAATTGATGTCTGTGCAGCTCGGACAGAAGAGTCTTCGCAAATATTTTTCAAGAAAACAAACACGGCCTTAGTAACATCAAGATGAAACAAAGACTCTTTTCTGAGTGGCTAGACTTATCAAACATCTAGTGCTAACCATTTTCACCACTAGCCCAAAATGACAAGAACATTTTTAAGTAAAAGTGTATGTTGTAAAAGTTTTAGTGATTAGTGGCCTATTTGTGAGATACTAAACGTCATATCATTGCCAACGAAAACATTCTTAGAACCAAAAGTGCGGTGTCTTATTTTGAACCATACCGATATCCAAGGTCATGTGAGCGGTAGCTCCATAATCAGGAATACACAAATCAATTGTTTGACATACATCTAACAATTTAACTATAGCATATGATGGTTACTAAAGTTTATCAATTCCACCCTATGTAATAGTTACTATGATGTTTGGTTTCACCTAAGTTCATTAAATGATTTGTTATATGACTAAAAAACATATAGTTACTAATGTCTAGCTCCTTATATTAGTCAGTTACTTTACATCTATCCATTAGGAAGATTGGAATTGACAAACTTCATTAAACCCATAGATTTAATGATGGTAAACATATAATTTCCATTGATAATATTGGCATGTAGTTTTAAATCTTTTGTAATCTTCTAATAGTTAGGAGTATTTGATTTACCATGGTTACATCTGTAATTAGCACCATCCCTTGTATTATGTGACATCTAGTAATTTTTCATTACCAAACTCCATTAATTCCGTTAGGTCATGCATACACGTATAGTAAGCACACACTAGTTGTTGTTGAACATTGGTGACCTAATAATAATTAAATATGGTTAATAAATAATAACTTAATTAATAATTTTGATTATCAATTTGTGGTAATGTGATTCATGAATTTTAAATAATATTTATAAATTTTACTTGATAACATGACAACGTGTAAGATTTAATTCATGTGTTTTGTTGCTAGCTGAAAATATATGATTATTATTATTGATTAAATATGCTTATTTTATAGTTAAAAATATTTAAAAAATGCTAAGAAGATTAATTTTTATAAAATACAATTAAATAGGGTTTAAATTATAATTGTTAAATAACTAAAGTGTAACAAAAACCCAATCCTAGCCCCCATAATCCCGTTGCATCCGTGAACCACCCCCACACACCCCACTTTTGTGATTTCAAGCTTTGGACACCAAGAACAAATCAATTTTGGCTTAGTGAAATCATTTCAACACGTAGCAAGTGTCAATTCTTGATTGTTACTTGAGTAAAGGTAACATTTGATTAGTTTTTCATTGTTTTTGATTGAACAAGAACCCTCGTTTAATTAAAATGATTCATGTTGAAATTTTTGATGTTGTATGATGTTTTGACGTTAGTTGTATTGCATTGATGTTAGTTTACGTGGATTATGCAAGAAATTCATAGAATTGATTTGTTGTTCATACCTTAATATAAGTAGCAACTTTTGTGCATGAGATTTAGGAATTGTGAAGAATTAATGATGTTTATCATGTCCAGATGATTTCTATGAACTTGATAGGTATAAAGTGGTGAAATTATAAATGAATCGAATGATAGATTGACTTGGGTGTTACTTTCCTGAAAGTGAAACTTTATTAATGGGATATTATGAATTGGCCATGTTTATGATGCTAGGATCATGCTAGAATGCTTGTTGATGATGATAGCTAATGTGTTAGAATGCATTAATTGGGTCGTATATATACTTGATGGATTACTTGGAAATCTAGGTTTTACGGAATATTGCAAAAGTGTTCAGTATATATAATACGAGGTTATGGAATCATGTATGGGATTGTAATAGATCATTGTTGTGTATTTTATTTGGTATGAATCTTGTTGAGTAAGGTGATAAAGATCGTCATACACGCGTGTGAATCTGAGGCCCTTACCTAGTAGAATTGGTAGGGTTTAGGGTGTGAAGTCATGAGTGGTTTTACATGGCATGTAGTGCATGGTTCAACTCAATGTATGATTTACTAGTTGTGATGTAATTATATTTGTGTTGAGCATGATGTTTGATTTAGATTCGCATGTGTTGTATAATAACCTATGTTGGTATGATAATGTTGATAGAACTTAAGACTAATGATATGGCATATATGAATAACTTGTATAATAATCTTGTGTAATGAGTTGCTATACTTGATCGAACGAGATTTCAATTAACATGTCACCAACGGGTCAAATGGGTCAACTCAATCAAATGAATCTTGTTTTCTAAAACCCTTGGGTCAACGTGTTTATTATGCATTTAGGGTTGTTAAATTTCTAGTTACATGTACTATGTACTCGCGCGTTCTAGGTAACCTTTGATGGGTTGTCTTTTCACTCACCGTTAGCTCTATATTATTGTTCGTTTGCGCATCATCTGAGTTCAATACCCCACTTTTATTTAATCTCTTTTTGGGGGGAGAAAGCATACTTGTATTTATTACATTTTACTATTATAACATGTTTTTAGTATGGCATAGTGCATGTACTATTGAAAGCTCTTACACTTTCAAATCGTTAATTAAGAAATCTAGCGGGAAATCTTGGGTAGTACTACTGTGTCAGACAAGCCCCACCCGTATGACTAGAGGTCAAACGGGTGCAATATT
Source organism: Flaveria linearis (assembly GCA_024085815.1). Classification (NCBI taxonomy): domain Eukaryota; kingdom Viridiplantae; phylum Streptophyta; class Magnoliopsida; order Asterales; family Asteraceae; genus Flaveria; species Flaveria linearis. Next base: position 10,593,516 of record CM044004.1, on the reverse strand, counting down.
GTCATAAACGACTAACAGCATCACGACTTGGTATGTCGTGGAGGAAGGAAATGAACCAATGAAACTAGACTATCTATCTATTTCAATACACTTGTTTATATTTTGCAAACGCTATGCTTATAATGACTTACAAACTCTTGAACTCACCAACCGTCATGTGGACACTTTTAGTATTCTTTTCTTAGGTTGTTACTAGCAGCTACCCTTACTCGTACATTGATTTGGTCGGGTTTGAAATATTTACAAAACACTTCTGCAAATATTTTAAAGTTTAAACTTTGATTTGTTTTAAATATTCCATATAGTGTCGTTCTGAGTAACTAAGGACTTGGATCCCGGTATTTTACATGACTCGCGGTAAAACTCCGCACGTGGATTTTGAGGGTGTGACAGAGTGGTATCAGAGCCGTTGGTTATAGGGAGCTAGGTTGCATACACATTAGTCTATAACTGGACATAGTTAGTTAGTTACTCGTTACTTATCCCCTTACTATATACTTATTGGCATACACATCACGTACACTTTAGTATGGCATCATGATCATATTCATCCCCTGTTCGACATGCTCGAAAAAAGGAACCTGACGTTCAAACTATTTCTTCATCGTCTACGAGTTATAGTTCTCGACCCCCTATGTTTATAGCTGATACGTACCTTACGGGTGAGTCTATGATTGAGCGGGACATGGCTGATCCTAATAATTAGGACTGGTATCATACTACACTGATCACGATGCTAGAAAATATGTGTGTTCAATTCTCGATCCCTTTTGTGATTGGAGATTCCATATTATACCCTCTACCCTGCACCCCTTATAGGGCTATCACCGTTGTGGTGGCCTCACATGACAGACTGCGATCAAATGTCGAGGAGAAATTTAAAAGGTTGGACGCGGGACATGAGCATGACGTCAGAGTGTATAAGGAAATGGATGACTCGTGGCTCAATATGCAAGGATGTTAGGATGGTTAGACATGAGAGATCTAGACTCTTTGTGGACCAGTTGCTAAGTTGACAGCTACTCTGAACATGACGCGCGATCAGCTTCATGGGGCTATAGTTCGTGTACATGAGTTGGAAAATTAGCTCAAGCCTCAGCAGGCCCCGATGGAGGAGCCTTAGGAGGAACCAAAGGAAGAACAAGAGGTAGAGCCAGAAGAAGAACCTGAGGAGGAATCAGAAGAGATATAAAAGGACAGTGATGGGTCTGAAGTGATAGACTGATTTCCTTTATTCATCTGACTTGGACTACATGGTGTTTTTAAACCTATGTGGGAAGGGTTATTCCCACCCAACTGAAAACTTAAAATTTTAACACTGATTGGATATTTATGAGTTACTTATAATTTATTATCATTAGTTATTATTTTGGTTATAAATGTTGTGGTTGTGATAAATTTATTATTTTATTATTTACCATACTTCAATTAGATTAATATGTTGGATGTTACTAATTATTATATTTATGAATGTAATATAAATTATGAATGGAAATGGAAGAGGATGTGGAAGAGGTCATAGACGTGGCGCTAGTGCTGTGAACATGACCCTGGTCGAATTAGCATCTCTAATTAAACAACACGTGCAGGAAGCGGTGAATGCTCAAGCTGACCAATTGGAGGTAAACGATAACCCTAGTAATCAATTACGTAAATATTCCGTTAGAAGGTTAATCAATGGTTTGACTAAGCATTCTAAAAGATTGAATTAAGGACTGCCAACGTACATGTACACAACGGTCATGGACTGTAAGCCCTACACTTATAGTTGAGCTGAAAGAGTCATGGGGTTAGTGCGATGGTTTGAGAAGACCGAGTCGGTCTTTGCCAAATGCAATTGTCCGACAGCGGATCAAGTGAAATACGCCAAGGGAACTTTGGAGGGTGAAGTGCTCTCATGGTGGAACACTCAAGTACAGATGTTGGGCCAAGCATGGCTAATGCTTTGCCATGGAACGAGTTTAATGCTATGAGGCTGAGTTTATGTAGTTAAAGATGGAGGGGTCCAAGATCGAGGTCTACACTAAGAGGTCTCACGAGTTGGCGACTCTTTATTCTGGAATGATAAACCTGCCAATCAAGAGAATAGAATCTACTTACGAGATTTGGTGCCTGAAATACAGAGTATGGTGACTGCTTCAAACCCTACCACTATATAGCAGGCTATTCGGGTAGCTCATAAGCTGACAGACAAGGCAGTGGAGCAAGGCAAGTAACCCAAATGGGGAGCTGTGGCTAGCGTGCCCGACAACAAACATAAGTGGGATAACTCTAGAAACAAGAGCTCGTCATTGAACAACCAACCCAGCAACAGTAGCAACAACAATAGAAGAGGAGGTTTGATAACAATCGCAACGTTAATTAGTCATCTTCCTCAGCTCAGGAACAAGGTGGATACATGGAGAAGTATAAAGTGCAACTGATGCAAATACCACCACACTGGGAGATGTGACAACCTTCGATGCCAGCGTTATAGGAAAGTACAGCACGCGACGAGGATTAACGTGGTGGATTGATGAAAAAGCCCCAGCAAACCCAAGAAACACCAAAAGGTTGCTTTGAATATGGGAAAGAACATTACAAGTGGAATTCCCTCAACTAAAGAAGAATGGGAATTGTTCTGGGAACAATGGCAACAACAACAACAATGGTGGCAAGGTGACAACAACGGTTGCGATAATGGTGGAGCCAAGGGAGGAGCTTTTGTCATGGGTACAGGTGAGGCTCTAAACGATCCTACTATTGTTACTGGCAAATTTCATGTTAATGGTCGTTATGCTACTGCGCAATTTGACACTCGAGGTGATAGAAGTTTTATCTATACTAAGTTTAGTAGTCTCTTATGTGATAAGCCTTCTATGTTGGAATCCAAATATACCGTAGCTGATGGTAAGCAAATTTATGCTAACCACATCCTTAAGGGTTCTAAGATAGAACTTCCTAGTCATACATTCGACATTGATCTCATGCCTGTTACACTTGGGAGTTTCGATGTGGTTGTGGACATAGATTGGTTGTCCGAGAACTAGGTGGAGTCATTTGTCATAAGAAGGTTATTCATATGCCTCTCATGGGTGGAGAAATTCTCTCAGTCAAGGGCAAGAAGAGTGGTGCCATAATAGGCATCATATTATTAATGAAGGAGTAAAAGTGGCTACACAAGGGTCGCTTAGCCATATTAGCCCTTATGACTGATAAGAAATATGAGGAAAAGAAGATAGATGATATTCCAGTGGTTCATGACTTCCCAGAGGTGTTTCCAGAAGATCTGCGTGGACTACCACCTCATCATCAAGTTGAGTTTCAGATCGATTTGACTTTCGGGGTGGCTCCAATTCCGAGAGCACCTTATCGGTTAGCATTGAATAAATTGCAGAAATTATCAACACAACTTCAGGATGTAAGGCCCCATTCCCGGAACGCTTACGGTTGGACATTCATCCCATACAACGTTTAAAACATAACATTTGTAGTGAAATTTAAACTTTTCAATAATAACAAAAAAAATCATGTCAAATCACCATATCGTTCTGTTCACATCTCAAAATTTATATTAACAAGATAATATTCTCAAAATATGGATGCTAGTCAGGGAATCATTCCCACTAGCTTAGGCATCCATGCCTGTACCTCCTCAGCATCAAACTTTACCTGCCAACTATTATGCATACAAAAGTCAGCGACGCTAAGTGAGTTCTAGTTTTATAAGTAAAATAATTTACTTTCGTATAAACATATCCTTTACGTTCATACATGATCATACATCATACATACACCTCGATAATTATTATATATTATCTTTTCATCATCGTTCGTTATTGTTCGTCATCATTCGTTCATATATTCATTCATTGACATCTTTCACTTTCTTACAGATCCTGCATTATGCTAAACCCCTAACATTGTGCACCAACATGGTACCTTATCGTGGTTTGTAAACAAACCCATAAACATTATGCACGAAGCATATACGTTGTGCATGAAACATAAATATTGTGCACGAAGCAATTATATAGGCACATAGCTATTTCATTGCACACGATGCCAAACATTGTGCACGAAGTAAATTATAATACCGGGGCAGCGAAAAGGATCCCATCGTTCATTACTTCCATTTCTCATCATCGTTATCTTTCACTTTCGTTACATCACACTATAATTATTCATTTGTACGTATTAAGTAAAGTTACAACATGATTTATATATTTTGAAAACTATTACATCGTCGAAAGATAACATATCAGAAACATCATGTCAGGTCATTCGAAAACATTACATACATCAATTTCATCTTCTCGCGTGAAAACTAGACATTTCACGCGAGAACAATGCATCACTGAAAACCTGCACATTTAAATATGGAATCGCGTGACAACTTAAACTCTCGCACGGTAACAATGCATCACTCAAAGCCTGCATTTTTAAATATCATCATCTCGTGAAAACAACATGTAGCGCGAGAACTTCTTTTCACTCGACAACATCCTCTCGCGTGAGAACTATACTTCTCGCGTGAGAACCTTTCTTTCACGTGAAACCTGCAGTTCAAATTCCCTAATGTACAACTTTAACTACTCGCGTGAAAACTACGTGTTTCCCGCCCAGTTCTCCAACTTTTTGCATTTAAGGCTGCCTAACGTGCCTAACACCATAAACATCATCATCCTAGGCATAAACAAGCATTTTCAAACGTTCTAGTATGCATAATAGCCCAGAACATGGAAACTTATGTAAAAAGGGGACTAGAAACTCACCTCGTGATATCTTAGCTCAAACACGGCCTTCCCGAAGCCTTTAATGAATGAAAACTACATAACCATGCATTATATACGTTAATATTCGTTCCTTAGTACATAAAACGAGTTACTACACAAGTTACATACCTTAACACTTTGTTTCTTCACTTTCTCTTTCTAAAAAGCCATTTTCTCTCTCTAGCAGTAGCACTTTTCGCATAAGTGAGTGCCAGACATGGGTGTTCGCAACTATTTATAACCCAGCTCAACTTTACGAACACTTCTCGCGCGAGAAGTTTCTTTCGAGCGAGAACACCCTTTTCGCGTGAGAATTCCCCTTTTCGCGCGAAAAGTTCTTCTGTCTTTCTTTTCTCCAAAATTTCCGGTCGTTACAAGTCCACCCCCTTATTTAGGTTTCGTCCTCGAAATCTATCATTCGCCGAATAGATGAGGGTAATGCTGCCTCATCTCTTCCTCAGTTTCCCAAGTGGACTCCAACCCCTTCTTGTGCTTCCACTGTACTCGCACAAGTGGAACCACTTTATTCCTTAGCTTCTTCTCCTTTCGATCAATGATGGCCAAGGGTTGCTTCATATAATTGAGTTGTTTGTCGACCTCTATGTCCCCAAGTGGCATGATCATATCCTCGTCGGCTAAGCACTTCCTCAGATGACATACGTGGAACGTCGGGTGAATTCCACTTAACTCATCGGGTAGCTTCAATCGATAGGCTATCTCCCCCTACTCGAGCAATGATTCGGAAGAGCCTAATATACCGCGGGCTCAACTTCCCTCGCTTCCTGAATTGGATGATTTCTTTCCTATGCAAGACTTTCAACATAACTCTATTCCCCACCATGAACTCGATCGGCCTACGCCTCTTGTCGGCATACGACTTCTGTCTATCCTTCACTGCCTTCATAAAGGCCTTGATCTTTTTCAAATTTTTAGTTATAGCCTTGGTCACCTCAAGGCTTCCTAACTCCTTTTGCCTGATTTCGCCCCAACACATAGGCATTCTACACCTTCTACTGTATAGCATCTCATAAGGAGGCATACCAATGTTGACATGATAACTGTTGTTATATGAGAACTCAGGTAATGGTAAATGCTCGTGCCAACCTCCACCAAAATCAATGATGCCCAAAGCATATCTTCCAGCGTCTAAATGGTCCTCTCTGACTGACCATCAGTCTGAGGATGGTAAGCCGTATTGATATATAACTGCGTCCCCATCGCATCGTGGAATCTATTCCTAAACTTTGATGTAAACCGAGTGTCACGGTCAGACATAATAGACATTGTTACACCATGACGAGCTACAATTTCCTTGATAAACAAGTCCACTAATCACTCAAATGAATGCATCTCATGGATCGGCAGAAAGTGAGCACTCTCGTCAAACGGTCGACTACCACCCATATGGCATCGGAGCCCCTTATCATGCGCGGCAACTTTGTTATGAAGTCCATGGTGATCTGCTCCCATTTCCACTTGGATATATCCAAAGGTTGGATCTTCTCGTATGGATTCTGATGTTCCGTCTTCACTTGTAAACAAGTAAGGTACTTGCTCACATACTCAGCTACAACACGCTTCATTCCGGCCACCAATAATCCTTCTTCATATTCTGATACATCTTTGTGGTACGGGGTTCAATTGAGTATCGACTCTTATGAGCCTCATCCATAATCTTCCCTCTTAGATCCCCATAACAAGGTATCCACATTCGTCTATTTTAGGTTCTAACACCGAGAGTGTTCTCACCCAACTCTATGACTAGACCCTTCATACGCTCGGAATTAATCTGATCTTCTTTCAGCGCTTCATCCTGAAACTCCTTGACCTGTTTCATCACATCAATGATCATAACCAACTGATAAGCCTTCAACCGAATGGGCTTGAGTCTTCCTTTTGGCTAAGAGCATCGGTCACAATGTTGGACTTACCCGAATGGTAATAGATCTCACAATCATAATCCTTGATAAGCTCCAACCATCTCCTTTGCCTCATGTTAAGGTCCTTCCACTTGAAGAAGCACTTCAAGCTCTTGTGGTCGGTGAAGATGGTGCATTTCATCCCGTACAAGTAGTGCCTCCAAATCTTCAACGCGAAGACCACCACAGCTAGCTCCAAATCATGGGTAGGGTGACTAGCCTCACGGATCTTCAACTGTCAGGACGCATAGGCTATAACTTCCCCTCATTGCATCAACACGCAACCCAATCCCAAATAAGAAGCATCCAAATAGACCACCAAGCTGTCACTTCCTTTGGGTAATGCCAAAACAGGAGCTTGCATCAACCTCATCTTTAGCTCCTCAAAAGCATTCTCTTGCTCTTGACCCCAGATGAATTTCACGTCATTACGGGTCAACTTGGTCAACAGAGAAGCTATCTTGGAGAAGTCTTGGATGAATCTCCTGGAATAGCCCGTAAAACCCAAGAAACTACGGATCTCGGATGGTGTCTATGGAGACTTCCATTGCACACCGCCTCTACTTTTCCTAGGTCTACCATAATCCCCTCGGGATTCACCACGTGACCCAGAAACTGAACTTCGCAAAACCAGAATGCACACTTGGAGAACTTAGCATATAATTTCTCTCTTCTAAGCGTCTCCAACACCTCACTAATGTAACTGAAATGCTCCTCTTCGCTCTTCGAATAAATCAGGATATCATTAATAAATATAATCACTGACTTATCCAACATCGACCGACACACCCGATTCATAAAATCCATAAAAGCAGCTGGCATGTTAGTTAAACCAAAGGAAATCATGAGAAATTCTTAGGGTCCATAACGTGTACAAAAAGTTGTCTTAGGAATATCCTGCTCCTTCACCTTCAGTTGATGGTAACCAGATCGAAGATCTATCCTCGAGAACCAACTAGGGCCTTAGAGCTGATTAAACAAGTCATCAATCCTTGTTAATGGGTACCGATTCTTTAACATCAACTTGTTCGGCTCACAGTAGTCGATGCACATCATCATACTACCGTCCTTTTTCTTCACAAACAGGACCAGCGCACCCCATGGAGAGATACTTGGTCGAATAAATCCCTTGTCCAGAAGCTCTTGAATCTGAGTCATCAGTTCCTTCATCTCGGATGAAGCTAGGTGATACGATGCCTTAGAAACAGGTTGGGTACCCTGTATCAAATCAATTTGGAACTCGATCTCATGGTCGGGTGGTACACCGGATAAATCCTCCGGAAACATGTCCGGGAAGTCACACACCACCGATACGTCTGACAGGCGTGGCACTACCGCGTCCACATCCTTCACGTAGGCCAGATAGGCACCACATCTACGCCTCATACACTTATCTGCCACCATCGTCGAAATTACCTTCGGGACCATGCAAACCCTATCCCCATAGATTGCCACCACACTCGTGCGGGCACAACCAATCGAATCATCTTCCTACGACACACGATACTTGCCTCGTAGGCTGCTAGCCAATCCATCCTAGGACTGCATCAAATCCTCCTAAGGGCATCCCGAACAACCTAGAAGAAAACTTATGACCTTCCACCTCTATCTCACACTCCTCTACCACGTCAAAAATTCTAGTAGGCTTACCAATGGCAGTTTGTACGTCGAAGGGGTCATTAATATTTCTACTCCTAACAAGCAACTTAGCAAAGAAAGTAGCAGAAATGAAACTCCTACTGGCACCGAAATCTAAAAGCACAGAGGCACAAGTTTGGTTCACTAGGAATGTGCCTGACACCACATCAGGTTCCACCCTAGCCTCCTCTGTGGTCATAGTAAATGCTTTGGCTTTGGCCCTCTGCCCCTCCTTCTTCTTCTCGGCTCTCTCCCTTTCCCCGAAGCTCTCAGTCCATGCCTTCTTGTAGTCTTTGCTCACATGCCCTACTTCACCATAGTTGTAACACTTCACCCCTCTACAATCCTTCGCCTTATGGCCCTCCTTCCCAAATTTGAAGTAGAGGTTTGATCCTTACTTACATTCTCCTGCATGCTTCTTCCCGTACTTTCTACGTTCCTTCTCTTCCCCCGTTAACACCTTTTGATCATTAACCCTCATCTTCTTACCACCAGTATTGTTCTACCTCTTCAAGAACCATCATTGTGGAACCGCTTCCCATTCCCATTGTTCCACCTCTTCTACGCCTCCACCACGGCCACCGCCTCACACTCATCATACAGTCTTCTCTCCAGATCAACCACCGACCTGAACAAACCTGGTCGGGTGGTGATCGAATGTCTACGAATATCCACCGGCAGACCCTGAATGTATCTCTTGATCTTTCGTGACACGAGCGTCACCTGATCTGGCACCAGCCTTACTATCTCATTGAATTTTGTCGTATACTACTGGTGTGTCATAGTTCCTGCCTTCAACTGCAGGAACTCCCTCTCAACCTTATCCAACACCCTATGAGGACAGAACTCGTCAATCACCAACTCCTTTAATTCCGGCCACATCATCCTACTAATGGCCCTGCTACCCTCGGCCTGGACAATGTTGTCCCACCAGCATAAGGCTGAGTCCACAAGCAAGTGGGTGGCAAACTTTACCTTTTAATCCCCTTGGCACTCGTTGATATCAAGTACTACCTCCATCTCCCTCACCCATTGATGAGCAGCAGCAGCACTACCATTCCCATCAAACGTCAGGGGCCTGCATCTTTAAAATACCCCATAGTTACAACCCTTGTAGTTTCCTACATAGCTTTTCCTCCTCATCATCACTTGAGACAACCGTCTCAACCTCCAGTTTCCCCCTTTCGCCTCTCTCGTCATTCCTACTCTCAGCGGCCTTCCTCATTTCCTTCTTCTGCTTCTTCTTCTCCTCTCTCACAGCTCTAATCACTTCGGTCACCACAGACGGTAGAATCATCTGCATGACCTGATGAACCTCCTCAACAACCGCCTCCTTCACTGAGGCTCTTATATTAGCGCTCTCATCCCCACCTTCCTGGTGATGAGGCTCGTGCTCTTCAGGTGCAGTTTTAGCAGCCCTAGCCCTTTCCTCGTGACTCATGGTCCAACGCCATGTCCACCACATACTCCACCTTGTGAGGCCTTCGATGATCTACCACCGGCCATCTCTAAACGCTATAAGGTTTAAACACCAACGCGATCATTCAAGGTAATAGCTCAGATTATGTCAAATATAGTAAGTTCCTAATTATAGTGGCCAGATGTGATTAATCACTTACTTCACTCTTCATTCCTTAAGCGTTTCCTATCCTGATTACATTAGTTTTCAAAGTTACTAAGAGCACATAATTCACGTAACATGCGCAAATACTTCCTTTCTCATTATCGTTCGTAAAACGTTTACATCAAACATTTACCTGCAGGCATGTAGGTACTAGGACTGGCATCCATTCCTTTTCCTTTCGTCCCATTCTCAGTTTAAGTTTTAGGTTTTGAAAATCTTTTAACCAATTCTATTAAACTTTGGCTCTGATACCAACTTGTAAGGCCCCGTTCCCAGAACGCTTATGGTTGGATATTCATCCAATAAAACATTTAAAATATAACATTTGCAGCAGAATTTAAACTTTTTATTAATAACAAAAAAATCATGTCAAATCATCATATCATTCCGTTTACATCTCAAAATTTATAGTAACACGATAATGTTCTCAAAATGTGGATGCCAGTCTTGAAATATTTCCCAGTAGCTTATGCATCCATGCCTGCACCTCCTCATCATCAACTTTACCTGCCAACTATTATGCAAACAAAAGTCAGCGACGCTGAGTGAGTTGTAGTTTATATGTAAAATAATTTACTTTCATATAAACATATCCTTTACGTTCGTACATGATCATACATCATACATACACCTCGATAATTATTATTTATTATCTTTTCATCATCTTTCGTTATTATTCGTCATCATTCATTCGTATGTTCATTCGTTAACATCTTTCACTTTCTTACGGATCCTGCCTTATGCTAAACCCCCAACATTGTGCATGAAGCTAGTATTTTATCACGGTTTGTAAACAAACCCATAAACATTATGCACGAAGCATATACATTGTGCACGAAGCATAAACATTATGCACGAAGAAATTATATAGGCACGTAGCCATTTCATTGCACACGAAGCCAAACATTATGCACGAGGCAAATTATAATAATGGGGTAGTGACAAGGATCCCATCGTTCATTACTTCCATTTCTCATCATCGTTATCTTTCACTTTCGTTACATCATACTTTACTTATTCATTCGTACGTATTAAGTAAAGCTACATCGTGATTTATATAGTTTTAAAAACTATTACATCGTGGAAAGATAACATATCGCAAACATCAAGTCAGGTTATTCGAAAACATTACATACATCAATTTCATCTTCTCTCATGAAAACTAGACATGTCATGCGAGAATAATACATCACTCAAAACCTGCACATTTAAATATCAAGTAATTCGAAAACTTAACCTCTCACGCGATAACAATGCATCACTCAAAGCCTGCATTTTAAATATCATCATCTCACGCGAAAATAACATGTCGTGCGAGAACTTCTTGTCACGCGACAACATCCTCTCGCGCGAGAACTATACTTCTTGTGCGAGAAACTTTCTTTCGTGCGAAACCTGCAGATTCAAATTCCCTAACGTACAACTTTAACTACTCGCGCAAAAACTACGTGTTTCCCACCTAGTTCTCTAACTTTTCGCATCTAAGGCTGCCTAACGTGCCTAACGCCATAAACATCATCATCCTAGGCATAAACAAGCATTTTCAAATGCTCTAGTATGCATAATAGCCCCAAAACATGGAAACTTATATAAAAAGGGGTCTAGAAACTCACCTCATGAAGTCTGAGCTCAAACACGACCTTCCCGAAGCCTTTAACGAACGAAAACTACATAACCATGCGTTATATACTTTAATATTCGTTTCTTAGGTACATAAAACGAGTTACTACACAATTTACATACCTTAACACTTTGTTTCTTCACTTTCTCTCTATAAACAACCATTTTCTCTCTCTCTAGCAATAGCACTTTTCGCATAAGTGAGTGCAAGACATGGATGTTCGTAGCTATTTATACCCAGCTCAACTTTTTGCAGACTTCTCGCGCAAGAAGTTTCTTTCACGCGAGAACACCCTTTCACACGAGAACTCCCTTTTTCACGCGAAAAGGTTTTCTGTCTTTCTTTTCTCCAAAATTTCCGGTCGCTACACAGGAGCTCTTGGATAACGAATTTATTCGACTGAGCTCATTATCATGAGTAGCCCCTGTTCTCTTTGTTAAGAAGAATGATGGTACATTCCGAATGTGCATCGATTACAAAGAATTGAACAAAGTTATAGTCATGGATCGATATTCTTTGCCTTACATAGATGATCTGTTTGATCAGCTTCAAGGATCAAGCTGTTATTCTAAGATTGATTTGAGGTCTGGCTATAATCAATTGAGATTTTGAGATGAAGACATCTCAAAAACCACATTCCGTACCCGTTATGGTCGTCATGAGTCTTAGGCATGCCATTTGGGTTGAATAATGCACGAGCAGTATTCATGGATCTCATGAATCGTGTGTGCAAATATTATATCGATCGGTTTGTTATCGTGTTAATCGATGAAATATTGATCTATTGTAAGACCAATGACGAACACGAGGAGCACCTATGCATGATCTTAGAACTGCTTGAAAAAGAATAGCTGTATACCAAGTTTTCCAAGTGTAATTTTTGGATTCACAAAGTGCAATTCCTAGGTCATATTGTTAAAGAAAACGGAATCCATATGGATCCTGCAAAGATTGAGGTGATAAAGAATTGGTCGGTTCTCAAGACACCTAGTGAGATACGACAATTTCTTGGACAGGATGAATACTATCGGCATTTCATTAAAGGATTTTCTAAGATTTCTCAACCTCTCATAACCTTGACCCATAAAGGTACAATGCATGAATGGGGAGAGAGTCAAGAAGTCATTTTTCAGTTGTTGAATCAGAAACTTTGTAGCGCACTGATATTAGCATTACTAGAAAGAAGTGATGAATTCATATTTTACTGTGATGCTTCCATCCAAGGACTAGGTTGTGTTCTGATGCAACATGACAAAGTGATAGCCTATGCCTCGAGACTACTGAAAGTGCAAGAAAAGAACTACACCACCCATGATTTGGAACTAGGTGGAGTAGTCTTTGCCTTCAAGAACTAGAGACATTAGTTGTATGGTACTAGATGCACTATTTACACCGATCATAAGAGTCTTCTGCATATCTTTGAGTAGAATAAATGATTATGATTATGCTTTTAAATATCACATGGGAAAAACGAATGTAGTCATTGATGCTTTAAGTAGAAAGGAAACTACCAAACCCCAACGAGTGCAAGCTTTACAGCTTACAATTAGTACTCAATTGCCTGAACAAATCAAGGAAGCTCGGACGGAGGCCTTAAAGGCAGAAAACGTTGAATCTGAATCCTTACATGTGATGGACAAGCAATTTGCAGTCAAAGCTGATGGGATTTGTTAATTTATAGATAGACTTTGGCTACCCTTATATGGAAATATAAGAGACTTGGTTATGAGTGAAGCACACAACTCTAAGTACTGTATATATCCTCGTTCTGACAAGATGTATTAGGATCTGAAAGTGCACTATTGGTGTCCTAATATGAAGGTAGACGTAGCTACATACGTGAGCAAGTTTTAACCTGCTTTAAGGTTAAAGTTCATTATCAGAAGCCATCTTGGTTACTGCAACAACCCGAGATTCCTTTGTGGAAGTCGGAGCAGATTTCTACGGATTTCATCACAAAGTTACCCAGGATTCCTAGCAGTTGTGACACGATATAGGTGATCGTGGATTGATTAACTAAGTCCGCTCAGTTCTTGGCAATCAAAAAAACGGATAAAATGGATAAGTTAACCCGGATTTACTTGAAGGAAGCAGTTTCAAGACATGGTGTACCAATCTCAATTATTTTAGATCGTGATGCTCATTCTATATCTCAGTTTTGGCAATAATTGTAGAAATATTTAGGACACGTGTGGATATGAGCACTTCCTATCATTTATAGACTGATAGGCAAAGTGAGCGTACTATTCAAATGTTGTAGGACATGTTACGAGCCTATGTGATTGACTTTGGGAATAATTTGGAAGTTCATCTACCATTAGTGTAGTTTGCTTATAACATTATCTATCACACTAGCATTAAGGCAGCACCGTTCGAGGCGTCGTATGGGCAAAAGTGTAGATCACTAGTTTCTTGGGTGGAAGTTGGTGATAGTCAGATAACTGGTGCCGAATTGGTGCATGAAACTACTGAAAAGATAGTGCAGATACAAAATTGTATGGCCGCAGCACCAAATTGATAGAAGAGCTACACTGATAAGCGAAGAAAACCTTTGGAGTTTTAGGTCGGAAACAAAGTATTCCTAAAAGTCTCACTGTGGAAAGGCGTGATTATATTCGGTAAAAGAGTCAAGCTTAATCCGAGATACGTTGGACCATTTGAGATTCTGGAAAGAATCTTCCAGTGGCTTTTCATTTAGATCTGCATGACTTGTTGAGTGGAGTTCATTATGTTTTTCACATCTTGAACCTAAAGAAGTGTTTATCTAACGAGACTTTGGTTGCACCACTCGAGAAGGTACAAATAGATGAGCAACTAAGATTTATTGAAGAACCAATTGAGGTGATGGATCGAGAAGTCGATACTCTTAAGCAAAGGAAGGTACCTATACTTAAAGTTCGATGGAACTCAAAACGTAGACCGGAATTCACGTGGGAACATGAGTATTCGAAGAAGCTTAAGTATGTAACGAAATTACGTGGCGCAGGTGATGATTAAATTTCATGATAAAATTTCATTCAACATGGGGATGATGTGACAACTCATACTATTTCTTTGTGCCAATGCAGTAGACAAGTGATGTAACACAACTATTTAACGTAATTTCAGGAGGAAAATTCTTTCAATATGAGGATAACGTGACATCAGATAATTTTTTGTTATCAAACTCCGTTAGTTCCGTTAGGTCTTGCATACACGTGTCGTGAGCACTACTAGTTGTCGTTGAACATTGGTGACCTAATAATAATTAACTGTGGTTAACAAATAATAACTTAATTAATAATTTTGATTATTAATTTGTGGTTATGTGATTCATGAATTTTAATTTTTTTTAAATTATACTTGATAACGTAACAACGTGTAATATTTAATTCATTTGTTTTGTTGACATTGTTGATAAATAATGCTTGTGTTTTGTAGTTAAAAATTGTTAAAATGTGCTAAAAAGATTAATTTTTATAAAATGTAATTAAAAATGGTTTAAATTGTAATTGCTAAATGAGTAAAGGGTAACAAAAACCCAACCCTAGCCCCCATACCCCCTTGCGGCCGTGAACCACCCCACACACCCTACTTTTGCGATTTCAAGCTTTGGACACCAAGAACAAATCGATTTTGGCTTAGTGCAATCATTCCAACGTGTAGCAAGTGTCAATTCTTGATTCTTACTCAAGTAAAGGTAATATTTTGATTAGTTTTTCATTGAATTTGATTCAACAAGAACCCTAGTTCAATTAAAATGATTAATGTTGAAATTGTTGATGTTGGATGATGTTTTGATGTTAGTTGTATTGCATTGATGTTAATTTATGTCAATTATGCAAGTAATTCATAGAATTGATGTGTTGTTCATTCCTTACAATAAGTAGCAACTTTTATGCATGAGATATGAGAATTGTGACGAATTGATGATGTTTATCATGTCTAGATGATTGCTATAAACTTGATTAGGTATAAAGTTGGTGAAGTTATGAATGTATCGAATGATAGATTGATTTTTGAGTGTTACTTTCCCGAAAAGGAAACTTTATTAATGTGAATCATTGGATATTGTAAATTAGGTATGTTTATGATGCTAGGATCATGCTAGAATGCTTGTTGATGATGATGTCTAATGTGTTAGAATGCGATAATTGGGTCGTATGGATACTTGATGGATAACTTAGAAATCTAGGTTTTATGGAATATTGCAAAAGTGTTCAGTATATATATTAGGAGGTTATGGAATCATGTTTGGGATTGTAATAGACCATTGTTGTGTATTTTAGTTAGTATGAATATTATTGGGTAAGGTGATAAGGATCGTCATACACACATGCAAATCTGAGGCCCCTACTTAGTAGAATTGGTAAGGTGTAGGCTGTGAAGTCGTGAGTGGCTTCACATGGCATGTAGTGCATGATTAAACTCAATGTATGATTTATTAGTTGTGATGTAAATATATTTATGTTGAGCATGATGTTTGATTTAGATTTGGATGTGTTGTATATTAACCTATGTTGGTATGATAATCTTGATAAAACTTAAGACTGATGATGTGGCATATATGAATAACTTGTATGATAATCATGTGTAATGAGTTGCTATTCTTGATCAAAGAAGATTTCAATTAACATGTCACTAACGAGTCAAATGGGTCAACTTGGTCAAGTGAGTCTTTGTTTTCCAAAACCCTTGGGTAAACATGTTTATTATGCACAACACGCACTTATATACTCGTGTGTTCTAGGTAACCTTTAACGCGTTGTCTTTCCACTCACCGTTAGCTCTCTATTTTTGTTCGTTTGCACATCATATGAGTTCAATACTCCACTTTTGTTCACTCACTTTTTAGGGGAGAAAGCATATTTGTATTTTAATACGTTTACTATTATAACACGTGTTTAGTATGACACAGTGCGTATACCATTAGAAGCCCTTACACTTTCGGATCGTTAATTAAGAGCGGGAAATCATGGGTAGTACTACTGGGTCTGAGAAGCCCCACCCGTATGACTGGAGGTCAAACAGGTGCAATATTGTTCTTAATGACTAATAGTTGGTATGTCGTGGCGGAAGGCGGAAGGCAATGAACAAACATAGTCAGCTTCGATCGTGAAATCGCTATTGGTTATTACTAATGAAATTAAACTAGCTATCTATTTAAATACACTTGTTTATATTTTACAAACACTATTGCTTATAATGATATACAAACTCTTGAACTCACCAACCGTCATATTGACACTTTTAGTATGCGTTTCTCAGGTCGTTACTAGCAGCTACCCTTAGGAGGACTCACATGTCAAGCATGCTTTGAACAATCATTGTTTTACATTGGTTTATTGCATATTTTTCATAATTGGTTTGGGAGCGTGTTTTGCGCAGTTTACATTTATTTCTTTGGGTTTGAAATATTTACAAAACGCTTTCGCAAATGTTTTAAAGTTTAAACTTTGATTTGTTTTAAATGTTTCATATAGTTTCGTTCTGAGTAACTAATGACTTGGATCCTGGTTTGTTCACACGTCTCGTGATAAAACTCTGCACGTGGATTTTGACGATGTGACATATTATATTTAGTGTGTTTGTATCTTTTGGATTTGAAGGAATATTATCCCCACAATGCTCCATAAAAATAAATCTCAACCTTCTTATTTTACCTCCGTTAACCGCTTACGACCATCTTCGCGTGTTTAGTTACTTAGCTATCCAAACCTCTCCGCTATCGCCAACACAAACTCACTCACTGCTTTACTCTGTTTGTTTCCTTCGGTTACCTAGCCAACTATCATGGGTACTGGTGTCTCAAAATCTCAACTAGCAAAACTATTCTTTTACGACAAGAACATTTGTTGAGGCACAATTCCCATTCGCCAACTCCTCTTGACCTCCACCTTCCCACTCATTCCTAGACCCATAAACAACTATATTTACCTAACCTACTTGTACATCAACTGCTTTGAACCCATCTACCCCCACTCATAATCTCGGCCCAACAAACAACCCACCCACTACGAGCCCAATACCCAATCTCGCTTCACCCATTACTAGCCCACCTACCGGCCTATCATCAACGTCTTTACAACAATAGCCTCACGACTCACACTAAACTAACTTTCCTTTTGTTAGCCAACAACATCCTTATAACCCACCCACACCTTTGTCCTCTTTTGTTCTCCCATCTCCCGTCGCATAACCATAAGACCCCACCCCTTCAAACCCCCTACCTCTTGCTCCTACGTCCACACATCACATGCAAACTCGATTGCAATTGGGAATCTTCAAACCCCATCACCCACTGTCTTTACGTACGAAAACATCTTCTACCATCTCCCAGTTACCCAAATTACGTCACCACCCTCAAAGACCCTAACTGGAAAGTTGCCATGGCTAACGAATATTAAACACTATTTGCAAATAATATGTGGGAACTTGTATCGAGGCATGTCCATGCACATATTATTTGTTGTATGTGGTTGTTTAAGCATAAGTTTCACGTGGATGTGATGTTGGAACGACATAAAACTCGACTTGTTGTTAATGGAAAAAGTCAAACTGTGGGCATTGACTGTGATGACACGTTCAGCTCCATCGTTGAACGAACTAAGATTGACAAGGTTCTAAGTCTTGCGACATCAAAAGAATGGCCTATTCCCTGATGGATGTTGAAAATACATTTTTTCATGGTCATCTGAAAGAGACATTCTACATGTTGCCACTAGGTTTCACTTCACCTTCAGACCCAAAATATGTATGTAAACTTAACCAGACTCTATGGTAAATATAATACAAAAGATGGAGTTAATTACGGAGGTACCTATGGTAAATCAAATACTCCTAACTAATAAGAAGTTTACAAAAGATTTGCAAAATAGATTCCAATTATATTGGTGGATATTATTAGCTAATAGTTTTCATGATAAGTAAGTTTCTCCATATAACTTGACTAATACAAAATTAGCTATATTGAAGGCATTTATGAATTGTTGTGGTTGAGTGTTAAGGGAAGTAGAGAGTTTTTCTAATGCTCTCAATATTTTTTAGAATAAAAAGGTGGATGGAGGAACTTAACTATGATAGCTTTTGGCACTTGAAACCACGATAAAGATGTAAATATTTAGTGGCATTTCTTATGTATCAAACGAAAGGATAACAAAGCTATAAAAAGATGATGTGCAAGGAATATGTAAAGCCAAACATTATAGTAACTATTACATAAAGAAAATGGACAAGTATTCAACTAATATACGGATCCATACACGTGTAGTTGCCGCACCTCCTAACTACTATAGTACTTTACTTTGAACATCAGCGACACACCTTATTGAAATAAGGTACTACAACAAAGGTCTTGATGATTATGTTGTCATCTACAAGTACGTTTATCTAATGAATTAATCTTGATAACTATTAGTTTATCTATTTAATGTTTAATTTGATTATGATAATGTTAATATATTGTATTATTTGTCTGAGTTGATTTTGAGTTTGAGTCTAATTAAGAATGTTATTTATAGTTTTTGTATAAATAGATGGATAGGGTATTGTAATTTGTAGGTTCAAGTTTTCGTTTGAGTTTATACTATATGTAAAGAGTCATGGGAGTTCCACAAAATAATTGTGTTTATTGTCTACGTTGATCCGATTGATTCCAACAATTGGTATTAGAGAGAGAAAAAGATAAATCTGTTGAAGACGGTGAAGTTAAGGACCGGTGGAACAAGTTATTGCAAACGAAGACTTGGCCCGTTAGAGTATATCAGATCCGAGTTAATTCCAATCAAAAGAGTTGTGGAATCTTGTAATTCGATCAAGGAGTGATTGAATCCAAGTAAGATCATTCACATGTTTATTGGTATTTTGGGGCGTTTCTACAGTTATAGAAACTTGTTGCTACCACAAACCATTTATACCAACGTTAAACAGGAGTTCATAGTTGAAGAATAGCGGATCAACTGGTGTAGTTTAATCATCCAATTCAGTTTTTAATCACAGCTGTTTAAGATGTGATCAGATTTCAAAAAAAGAACTAGAGTAGTTCTTCTGATCGGAAAAATAGGAGACTGGGAGGTTATTGGTGTCGGCAAGAAATTTGGTGCTTTTGTTCACTTGAAAAAGGGAGATTTTTTTGTTTCGTTGGCTTGTGAGTTCAAGTAGCAAAAGGGGAAATTCAAAGGGATTTAAATTTGTTAAGGTAGAAGTTTTGCTTTTGGATATTCATTGTATGAAAAAACAAGATACAAATAATGGTTGTAGTTATTACGATGATATTAAAAGAGATAGGGTTATTAAAGCAAGGAGACAACATTGATTGTTTTGGGTTTGATTTCAAGGCCGAATCAAGGAAGATGAACCATGAAATCATGAGGGGTTCTTTAAGGACAAATCAGTTGATCTACTCCAAGAATGAAAGTTGAAGAGTTACGAGTTTTGTTAAGAATTCAAGATCTTGGAGGAAAATATTAAGATTAAGGAGAAGAATGATGAATTAATCTTGATCACTATTAGTTTATCTATTTAAATTTTAATTTGATTAGGATAATGTTAGAATATTTTATTATTTGTTTGAGTTGGTTTCTTAGTTTGAGTCTAATTGGAGTGTTAGTTATAGTTTTAATACAAATAGATGGGTCGGGTATTGTAATTTCTGGGTTCAAGGTTTCATTTGAGTTTATAATATCAAAACAGTTAAGGGAGTTCCACAAAATACTTTGATCTAATGGATTCCAACATCATCAACCATTAGAACACATCTAGTATACTTTACTCACTTAATAGCCAACCATATTCTCTCAAGTTACTAGATATTCCTATCATGTTGGAGTTAGGTCATGGTGTTCCCCTTCCCACCACGAAACTAATTGTATGCATGTGCAACGGTTAAATAGTTATAACATGTCACTTCTATTATAAACAAACAAGTTAGTTCAGTTATTAGAAATTATGATTGGAATAAGTTTGTTAATTGCTAGTTAACCGCCAATCATAGATGTGAACTAAATGAAGCTTATTTTAGTTACATTTCAATTAATAATTTCAATCTCAAATTTAGACAAGTCTCTTAATTTATAAAAGAGCATGAAACATGTAGACTCTACACCTCGTGCTCGTTATAGTATTTTACTTGAAACATCAGCAACACAAGTTATTAAAGTGAGGCAACTACAATAGAAGTCTTGATGACTTTGCTCTCGTCTATAAGTAAGTGCTCTTCATCAACCGTTAAAAACACACTGAGTGCATTCACTCACTTAGTAGCCAACCATATTCTCTCAAGTTACTATATATGTCCCATCATGTCAAAGTTGGGTCGTGGCCTTCCCTATCCCACCACGATGCTATTTGTAGGGTTGAGCATTGTTAAATATGTACATCTCGTTGTTTATGTTTATAAAGTTATTTAAGATAGGTTTTATTAATTTTGGTACCGAAATCAATTACAAAAATGTATTTTTTGATTGGATGGGTCACAGGTTTTCACTTCTCAGTGAGTGAAAGATTTGTCTGTGTTAATTACAGACGTGAATTCATTGAAGCTAATTTAAGTTAACAAATTCAATGAGTCAAATTTAGACAAGTCTTTCAATTTATAAAAAAGAAAGAAACATGTAATACATCATTTCTTAAAAATATATATATTGAAACAAAACTTTCCAAGATACTATATATGTTTTTACACAAAACAAAAAAACATAAATGTTGATTCTAATACTGCTTCTATATGGTTAAAACACACATAACAAACGTTGAAACATAAATCCAGGTCAAAGGGAAAACATAAACCGGCCATCAAACAAACCCAGTGGGTCCTAGCCTCAAATAGTAGGGTACGGGGAGGGTGAGATGGATACACACCTTTCATCTATCTAATAAGGTAGAAAGACTGCTCCCAGGGAGACCTTTAGCTCAAAAAACATAAACGACCATCGGTTTTCAATTTGGTCCAACTGGTTTCTGTTATCCTGTTTTTTTGCTTATAGTCATGTTCTCAGTTTTTTATATACGAAGACCGGAAAACTATCAAAATTTGCATTACAACTAAACTTGTCGAATTTGATTTCATTCGATAAAACGTACAAAAACAGATAAGATTGCGTAAAAATTGGGATCGAGGAGAAGCAAAATGCCCGACAATGAAACCTTTCTCCGGTAAAACTTGCTGCATGTCCATTTTTACTCATTCTCATAGTGGCTCCACACTCACATGCCTCCCATGTTATCACGTTCATGCACAAAATTTGTATGAAAATACAACTATAATTAACTTTGTTGTTGTAACTTGTAACGTGTTCTAGGTAAGATTGCAGGTGTTATAAAAGGGTGATATGATGCTAACCATTAAATTAAAAGTCAACTAAGAAAAGAGGTTGAATGAATCAATTAACATGTTTGGTCTAAAGGTATTAGCACCAAAGATTTTAAAATCACTTTTTTACACCATATGAAATATAATCTATCTTAATTAACTTCAACTTTTTGATATTTTCTGTTATTTATTTTATGAAAACACTAACATACTTTTGTTCATGACCATTTATACATTTAGAAATACTTCAGGGGCCATTAATGTACATTAAAAATGCTACTGTGCATGCGCGCACGTGAGATTGAGAGAGAGAGAGAGAGAGTAAAATAAAGAGAAACGTCAAGTGTGAGTCGCCTGTCAAGCTCACGATTATGACTATGACGGTTTGGCAGTGGCTTACAATTAAGTGACGAAAAGTAGTGAGCCGTCTATGATATAGATGAATCATCTTACCACCACAATATCATTTGGGGTGAAAGTGTCACAATCTTTTATACCCTCTACTATTCTAGCCATCATCCAATAATATAATTCCACCTCATTTAAACCTAGTGTTGTCTTCAAGTATTTTAGAATCATCTTTTCTTACCCTATCCTACCCTTGTATTATTGAAATGAAAATTAAATTATATATTTAAAAAAACACTAAAAAAGCATAACTTCCGGTAATAAAAAAATACATAATAGATTTTGAGAGACCAAAAGCTCGCTCTTCGTCTTTTCGTGTTTCGTCATCCATGCAGATTATTGAATTAAAGCTCAATTAGATTTTGAGAGACCAAAAGCTCGCTCTGCATCTTTTTCTTGTCGACTCTTACACCTTCTTGGTCCTTTTTTCCTTGCGATCGGTTGTATGCAAACGATTTAACAATCATAAACTAAACAGGTTAAATCCCATTAGTAAGATAGTAGCACGTATGTATTATTTTGTGTTAACCTGAAACGGAGATCTCAATGAGGTTTAATGCATCTCACTAGTAAATATGAAAATTAATTAAAGAACTTTGATATAGTTGTTTGAATTGGCAACACCAAATTATGCATGCCAAATACATAAATTATGTGACGCCAACACTTCGAGCATGATCTTTAGATATTTATGATCACCTCTCTTTGTTAGCTAGGCCTCATACATTGCTTGTACCCATTTTCCAAGACTAATACGTAACGCTGATGCTACTGAGCATCATTGGAAAGCCATGTTTAATTTCATGTGCATCATAAAAAGTGCATTATCATGGCTAGTTGGTGCCATAAAAACTATTTACCGTATAAAATAATTATACGCGTAACAATGATACATTTAAGATCTTAGCAGACATAACTAAATATTAATTGTATACACGATAAACATTATCGGTTGCGAGTTGACAAATCACCAATGTGCATATTTGTAACCATACGAAAATCTTGTTCATCAACATGTCTAACCTTTGCAGAAATCATTCAAAATTGCAGTTTATATCCGTAACAAATTTTGAAAATAATTCCTTTGGACCATTGAAATCTTACTTTAAGCATCCATATATCATATATTGGCTATTGATGAAACAATATTTTATTGAAACCTTATAAGCCTTCCTCACAATTATGTGCCACATATATTATTTTTTATTTGTGTTGTTGGCAACTTTGACAAGAAATTCAAACCCACTAGAACAAGATGACTCGGAGCTAAATCGAGTTTATTTGAAATTTTCTATATCTATATAAGTATGTATCTATCTAAAATATATGCATGTTGAATTGATTCCACTGATAGACTTAGAAATTTAGTTAATCGGGTCAGATATTTTTAGATCTGCTTGTATATTGTTAAATATTAATTTTTTCGGCATGGTTAGGTTTG
Source organism: Flaveria linearis (assembly GCA_024085815.1). Taxonomy (NCBI): domain Eukaryota; kingdom Viridiplantae; phylum Streptophyta; class Magnoliopsida; order Asterales; family Asteraceae; genus Flaveria; species Flaveria linearis. Next base: position 10,569,823 of record CM044004.1, on the reverse strand, counting down.
GTGCGGAGTCATATGGTAAAAAGATAAAACCAAATTAAACGGTATAATATAAACTAGGCTTTTTTCCGCTGCGCTGCGCGGCGGGAGTCCACTAAATTTTCTCACACGCAATGTTGTGCTACTTCAGTCGTTATCTGTCTAGCTCGTTGGAAACCACAAAATCTAATTTTGATGGTGAAACTCAAAGATATTAAACTTTAGTGGTGAAATTCAAAAAAATAAAAGATCACTATAAATAGTTTATTGGTTAATTTCTAAGATCCGAAATTTTAGTGGCTAAAGTCAAAAAAATAAATCAGTAGCCAAACTCTTATATCCTAAACTTTAGTGGAAAAGTCACGCGCTACACGGTAGTAGCCCGGTCAATTTTCCCCCACATAACGTTGCATTTCTTTGGTCATTATCTGTATAACTTGTCGAAAACTATAAAATCAAAATTTGGTGGCGAAACTCAAAGATACTAAACCTTAGTGGTCAAACTTTAAAAAATAAAACTTTAATATAAATAGTTTAGTGGCCTAGCCAAACTATAAGATTCTAATCTTTAATGGCTAAAGTAAAAAAATAATAATAATAACCGGCGGCCAACTTTAAAATAGTAAGCTTTAGTTGCCAAAGTCATAAAATAAATCGATGGAAAAAATATAAAAATACAAAACTCTAGTAGTCAAACTCGATAAAATATATTTTCTCTATAAATAGTGTGTTAGTCGAACTCTAATATCTTAAACATTAAAAAAAGTTAATGCTAAAAATGTAAATTTTGAAAAAGCCAAAAGGAAACTATTCATTTCCCATCTAAAATAATAATAGAGTAATTGTTCAATCACTTAAAAAATTGAGTTTGAGTTTGAGATGATGTTGTAACCATGGACAAATGGATGACTAGTGGTATATGGCTTCAATAGTGAAGTTCTGACAAACAAAGCAGGTGAGGACTTAGGACGACAACAACGATCAATTATTTAGAATTGAATTTCGGATCAAAACTGATCATCCCTTCTAATACTATAAATTACTAGTGGGAAACCCGCGCGATGCGGCGGGAATTCGATTTTGGTCGGTATCGATTCGGTTTGTTTTGGTCGGAAACCTGCGCGATGCTTTGACAGGGACGGAGAATACCACTCTATCAATAACAAGAAATAAAGTAGCAACTCCGTTTCAAATGGTTTGAGCTTGGAAGCAACCTGCTATCTATCGAAATTCCAAATTTGTAAGAAGCATTTGGATGGATTTCCGGAGGTGTATGAAACCAAAATGATCGTGCGGAATCACCTTCTCCAATCTCATAAAAGTACTTGGTGTTATACTACCAACAAGACACACTTGTTAGTCATCAAAGAGATCTTTCAAAATCATACCATAAAAGATGTTACTGAGTTAACCAACATATAAGTAAACATATATATATGTGTGTGTGTATATATACCTCAAGGTCATCAACAAGACAATGGTGAATATAGCCAGATGTATAGTTGGAAAACATATACTTTTTTACTATCCCTTCTGCAGTAAATTATATTTTTTCTTTGATTTTCAGTAAATTTATCCAGGATGCTACTGACTATGGCATTATGAACTTCTTTTCCTCCAGTAAAATAACAACTGCAAAACACTATGATCTTGGTTATTCACGTGATGTGAAGAACTGAAGATATAAACTCATATAAAATATGATAAAATATACTTGCCCGAAAAATTCCTGAAGCAGAGAAACCTCCTCCTCACTTGGTGGTTCAAGAATCTATAAAGGGGGAAAAGAAATGTTGAAATTTTCTAGCCAAATACATAGATGATGTCAAGGTTATAAAATTCATCAATAGTTACAGAAAGCATATAATCTAAATCTTATTGATCTGCCTCACATGGCCAATTGCAATCTTGCCTTTAGTTCATGAAAAGCTATAGAGATACATACATATAACAGATGCTGCAGTGACTACTTGTGCATTTTAAGAAAGAAAATAAGCATGACAGCTGTTCTTACTATAGATATTGTAATGCCTTCCAAAGCTTGGCTATAAAGAAAAACATCACGAAAATTCATTGGATCTCCAACCATGTCAGAGTCATAGTACAGAACCTGCCATGATTTCCAAGTATTAGCACAAGAATGAAGCTAATTATTAGAAAGTGTGTTTTAAGTCTGAGAGTTAGAAACTGAATTTGAAGAGTTGTGACATTTCATGGGATATAAGTAGTTTCTTTTATATATATATAACAGCTATTTCAACATATGTCTGGAAAGGTTTCAAAACCAGATTCCACCATAATTACTCTGCATAATTAGGAGGATTATATTTACATTCAGCAAACCAGTGAGTAGTTACCTACAAACTGAGAAAAGCAACTGATCGATGAAAGACATATATAAACATACAAACGCAAGCAGTAATCCAATCCGTTGCGGTTAAATAATATGAATCTTATACTATAAAGTCATTCCATAAAGTCATGAAGAATATTCCATTTAATCCCAATTAGAATTGCAGGTCCACTAACATATTCATATTTGGACTTCTAACTTTTGTTACATCCTGATGCATATAAACTACTTGAAACATAGTAAGCCATGAAAACATAATCAGGCATCTTGGAAATTCAAAACCAAAAGCCTAGTTTAACAGAGAAATATGTGAACCATAATCTAAATCATACTGAAAGCATCCCTTAATCAAATCCACAACGATCAAACAAAACTGAAGTGACATTTTTTTGTTACATGCTTTGATTGCTTATAGCAATCAACGCTAACACTTGAATCACAAAACTAATGAAACGCAGTGAACCTAAGAATTTGACCCTCAAACTTGCATATACCCAAATCTGCCCCAAGAGCAATAGAGCATGCACATCCATAAACAAAACTTAACGGACTACTATATAGCAAAAGCAATCTCACACAATGATGACCTGATCTTTGTTTAACAATGTCGAAACATAAAGTAATCAAACATATCAATGTGTACGAAAGAAGATAACTCACAACTCCAGTAGGCTAATAGGTTGTGATGGTGAATTTATTGTCTCCCTGATAATCCATGTAGAGAAGATCTTCATTCACATAAAACAAAACAAGATTCAAATCAACAAATGCATACCCAAAAAACACATGGTATATATTTAAACATCTAGCACAAGTTTTACTTAGCCAAAACACATAGCAAACAACTTTCCTATATGCGTTTTAGAATTGTTCCATATTAGAAAATCTACCATCTCCTGCAAATTCATGATAAAAAAATCACACAATTGTCAAAAGAAATAAGCACAACACCAGAAAACACTCTAGTAACATGATCAAATTCATCAAGAAGGATTCTTACTGATAAATGAATCGGCTCGGAGAATCTGTTGCTAGTTGATAGTAGGTCTTCATAAGTTGCTGACCAGCTGCATACACGATCCGAGAGTTGCATTTAGTTGTTAAATAATGAAGTGTTAAGCCGGTGTATTAAGATGATGATATGGGGATAAGGTGGATCCTAATTCATTAACCTCATGTATTGACATCATTAACATCCATTTTCAATAATATTTAATTAAAACTTAAGAAATTGGAAGCTACTATGGATAGACAGTGAATAAATTGGGGGAAACAGTACCTGTGAAGCAGGGATTGGGTAAAGAAAGTAGAGAACAGGCGAGAACAGCAACAGAACGCCAAACGCAGCCTAAACACCGTAACTGGATGTAGTAATCAAGGACTCTAAAAAGAAACAACAGAAACTGGAATGTATAATGGGTAGAAATTGAGCTAATTGGAGGAAAAAGTACCTCTGAAGGAGTGACCCGAGGAGGAAGATAGGGTTCTTGTAAGCTGCTTTCACCTGGTTTCGGGAAAACAGGGCACATTTTAAGCGCATAACAACACATAAAAAGAATACAAAGCACAAAGTTAACAAATGGGAAGCTACTCTGGATAGACAGTGAGGAAAATGCTGCAGTACAATAAATTGAGGGCATTACTTACTTCATATGCTTATTGTCTGCTTTTGAAATATGCCAATGGTTTGTTAGAAGCTGTTAAGATGGTGTATTAAGATGATATGGGGATAAGGTGGATCCTAATTCATTAACCTCATGTAGTAACATCGTTAACATCCATTTTCAATAGTGCTCAATTAATCATCTTATCATGTCACATGAACACAATGAAAAGACCACCGAGTGGAGATAAATACAGAATTGCAAACAACAACCATCACAACAACATATTAATACATCTTTGCAAACAATACCCATTCAAATAAGGTGGATCCTAATTCATTAACCTCATGTATTAACATCATTAACATCCATTTTCAATAGTATTCAATTAATCATCTTATGATGTCATATGAAAACGATGAAAACACCACGAGTGGAGATAGATTCAGAATTGAAAACAACAACCATGACAACACATATAATACAGCTTTGCAAACAATACCCATTCAATGAATGAATGACAAAACATGGAAACACATAGACTTTTACTAATGAAGTAATGTGGCAACAAAGTTAAGAAATTAGAGGCTAGTATGGATACAGAGTGAAGAAATTAGGGGAAACAGTACCGGTGAAGCAGGGATTGAGTAAAGAGAAGAAGAAAATAGGCCAGAAGAGGAACATCACGCCAAAGACAGCCGCAACACCATAACTGGATGTAGTAATCGACGACTCTACAAAGAAACAACATAAATTCGGATCTACAATGGGTAGAAATTTAAGAAATTGGAGGAAAAACTACCTCTGAAGGAGTCACCCGAGGAGGAAGATAGGGTTCTCGTAAGTTGCTTTAACCTGTTTTGGGGGAAGAAAGGCCACAGTTTAAGCGGATAACAAGACAAATAAAATTACAAAGCAACGTTACCGGAATTCCAACGCCACTCGTCAGAAGCATCGCCGGGGAAGGCGATTTGGGGAATGCGGTGAGATGTGAAGAGAAGAAAACAACAAACCATTCGAGGGGGCAGGGCATTGAATGGGGGTGCGGAAAGTCGCCGGTAACGGTCGTGGGAGCTGAGGCGCTCATCCGATGCGACACATCGGACGACCGGAGGGGGTTACGAGGATGGCAACAGGCGCGTCTTACAGAGACCTGGAAATTACAATCTTACCCACCCAATATGTTTTATATAGTAGTTAGAGATTAAAACTTAAGAAATTGGAAGCTACTATGGATAGACGGTGAATAAATTGGGGGAAACAGTACATGTGAAGCAGGGATTGGGTAAAGAAAGTAGAGAACAGGCGAGAACAGCAACAGAACGCCAAACGCAGCCTAAACACCGTAACTGGATGTAGTAATCAAGGCTCTGAAAAGAAACAACAGAAACTGGAATGTATAATGGGTAGAAATTGAGCTAATTGGAGGAAAAAGTACCTCTGAAGGAGTGACCGAGGAAGAAGATAAGGTTCTTGTAAGCTGCTTTCACCTGGTTTCGGGAAAACAGGGCACATTTTAAGCGTATAACAACATAATAAAAAGAATACAAAGCACAAAGTTAACAAATGGGAAGCTACTCTGGATAGACAGTGAGGAAAATGCTGCAGTATAATAAATTAAGGGCATTACTTACTTTATATGCTTATTGTCTGCTTCTGAAATGTGCCAATGGTTTGTTAGAAGCTGTTAAGCTGGTGTATTAAGATTATATGGGGATAAGGTGGATCCTAATTCATTAACCTCATGTAGTAACATCGTTAACATCCATTTTCAATAGTACTCAATTAATCATCTTATCATGTCACATGAACACAATGAAAAGACCACCGAGTGGAGATAAATACAGAATTGCAAACAACAACCATCACAACAACATATTAATACATCTTTGCAAACAATACCATTCAAATAAGGTGGATCCTAATTCATTAACCTCATGTATTAACATCATTAACATCCATTTTCAATAGTATTCAATTAATCATCTTATGATGTCACATGAAAACGATGAAAACACCACCGAGTGGAGATAAATTCAGAATTGAAAACAACAACCATGACAACAACATATTAATACAACTTTGCAAACAATACCCATTCAACGAATGAATGACAACAACATGGAAACACTTAGAATTTTACTAATGACATAATGTGGCAACAAAGTTAAGAAATTGGAGGCTAGTATGGATACAGAGTGAAGAAATTGGGGGAAACAGTACCGGTGAAGCAGGGATTGAGTAAAGAAAGAAGAAAACAGGCCAGAAGAGGAACAGCACGCCAAAGACAGCCGCAACACCGTAACTGGATGTAGTAATCGACGACTCTGCAAAGAAACAACAGAAATTCGGATCTACAATGGGTAGAAATTGAAGAAATTGAAGTAATTGGAGGAAAAACTACCTCTGAAGGAGTCACCCGAGGAGGAAGATAGGGTTCTCGTAAGTTGCTTTAACCTGTTTTAGGGAGAAAAGGCCACAGTTTAAGCAGATAACAAGACAAATAAAATTACAAAGCAACGTTACCGGAATTCCAACGCCACTCGTCAGAAGCATCGCGAGGAAGGCGATTTGGGGAATGCGGTGAGATGTGAAGAGAAGAAAACAACAAACCATTCGAGGGGGCAGGGCATTGAATAGGGGTGCGGAAAGTCGCCGGTAACGGTCGTGGGAGCTGAGGCGCTCATCCGGTGGCGTACACATCGGACGACCGAGGGGGTTACGAGGATGGCAACAGGCGCGTCTTACAGAGCCCTGGAAATTACAATCTTACCCACCCAATATGTTTATTAGTAGTTAGAGATAACTGAATTGTTTATCAATTATTAACTTAATTGTTTAAATTAGTTGAGATAATGGAGCAATGAGTTTAATTTTTTAAAATAGTTTATTATTAGTCAGGGGTAATTGTACTTATAAGAATAGATAGAGTAATGGACTTGGTTATTTATATAGTTAATGCATTCATAAGTTATTTTTTATAAAATCTATCTCAGTCATATTACAATAGATTTATTTGTAACAATTTTTGGGATTCGGTGTCAAAAGAGTGCTTGCTTTGTTGTTGAAAAAGTTCTTTGGGGTCATTATTAAAATTTCATATGAGTCGGTGTTAAATTTATTAGGGGTTGATCAAGATTAGATTGTATAAGTAGTAACAAAATATTTTTATGGGGTGCGGCCAGTGTGGGTGAACTCCATACAGAACATTTGGGTCCGCCAATCTTTGGCTTCAATCGTCTTAGTAAAAGATTGGGCTGAGTTTTTTTGAAATTCAATAAGAGAACGAACATTATATCTTCTAATCCTTGTACTTATTCATATCCAAAGTATCCATTAATTAACTCGAACTCAAAAATATAATCTCCTTCCATACTAAAAGTTTAATTTTCAATTTTAAAAAATTAGTAGTAGAATGGTTTAATTTATAATTTGGTAGTTAAAATCATATTTATTCAATAGTTTAAAATTATCAAATTTAACCACTATGGATTTGTCATAATAAAGAACGAGACACTAATCTCTATCAAATTTTTTTGTTAAGTTTATGAAAAATGATAAAACACCCTTGGATTTAAGTAGTTTCTAGAATAAACAAATATAAAAAAAAGAAAAATGATCTATAAATACGTAAACAATAAGTAATATATGAAATAAATACAAGGGGTGGAAACTCCTCTACCAAGACACGTATTGCCTTAGCTAACCATTACTCTTGGCATCACCATCACACATCTGACACCACCATACGTCTGTTACACTACCACCACCACCCTACATCCATCCTCTATGTTTTGTCGCCCTCTTTACTCTGTCTCCGTCTCTCTCTTTCTCTTTTTCTCTCTCTCCACACATTCTGTAAGTCCCACATCGGTTGATGAGGAGAACGAAATCCTCCATATACGAGGGGTGGAAACCTCCTCTACCAAGACACGTATTGCCTGGGCGAGCAACTCATCGGGTAAAAATAAAACTGTGAGTTTCTTGGCAACCCATCAAGGGTGAAGGGGACAATATTGATATGGTTTACGTAGGCTGATAAAGGGGTGGAGATGTAAGTCCCATATCGGTTGAGGAGGAGAACGAAAACCTCCTTATAAAGGAGTGAAACCTCCTCTACCAAGACACATTTTGCCTGGGCGAGCAACTCGTCAGGTGAAAACAAAACCATTAGTTTCCGGATGGGCAACACATCAGGGGTTAAATGGACAATATCTTGGTAAGATTTACGTGGCTGTTTCATATTCTCTCTCCAATATTCTGGTAAAGCCCCAAATCTAGGTTGTAATTATCATCGAACTATTGATCCATGGCTTTGGCCATCATCGAAGAGGGTTGAAACAGCAGGGATTGAAGCTGTGTGAATAATAAAAAAGCCCTGAATCAAACTGCGAGTCTTTTTCCATGAATCGGAACCTATGAAATTCTGCATGAAATAATTTAATTTAAAGAACCAACATCTTTAAGAAGGCTAAAACAAAAACTCTTGGGAGACAATTTAATAATGGAGACTAATTTAGGGAAAACAAACAAAAAGGGTACAAAATCTCAATTGAGATGTGATAAGGTGGTTTAGATCTAAAGGAGATGGATACAAAGGTTTAGTATGGTGGAGTTGGACCCATAGCTTCTTAATAGAGTGAATTTAGAATAAGGATAATTTTATTGCCATCAGCAAGCCATGGGTATAGAGAGAATTTAGAAAAGGTTTACATCTTGTGTTATCTCTATGGTTGGGGCAACAACAACCTATCAACATGGGGGAGAAGCTGTTGAAATAAGAGGATTAGAACCATTTGATTCTTCAATAAAAGATATTTGGATAGGATTTATTTGATGGTAATCATGTGAAGTAAAGTGTTCATGGTAAGGCTGGGTTTGGAGGAGGAAGTGTCAACCATGAGAGGGAGCAGAAAAAGGTGATCAATGATTGGAAGTGATTAGAAGAGGGAAGGGAAGAGAGAATAAGAGGGAGATGAATGTAAAGAGGTTAGGTAGGTGGAGATGAGCTTAAGGTAGTTGATACCATGTAATAAATGTAAATGTATATACCTAAGGAAGACAGGGAGCATGAAAATTGTGCTTTTTGTTTTCAAATATCAATAAGAAGAAGTATTTGAACCAATTTACTAGCAAGTTAGAATATTAACTTAAATATAAAAGCTTTGCCTAAAAAATACTAAAAACTTTAATAATATAACACCATTTACGTATATGGTAACCGGTTGTAAGTTAGACAATTAGTAATCATTTCTCAACCAAACAATTGTTTATCATTTGAGGGTGTAGTTCCTGTACAAAGTATTATTTTATATAAAGTGTAATAAGCAATAAGGGGGTGACTGTGTACATGCATGTGTTATATAGGGGGATAGTTATGTCCATTTATAAATTAGGTTTTAAGCAACCCATATCAACACTTGTTTTCAGACCAAGAAGCATAACAACACATTCATAATTTTTAGCATTGTATGAATAACAAACACCAAGTATTTTCACTATCCACATAACAACATTTTAAGGAAACGATAACAACACCTTGTAAATTTAATATATAACGTTAAAACACATTAAAAACCGATACAACACCATGTTAGCATGATATCAACACCTCAGTTTTCACATAGTTCAAAAACCATGCGTTAATATGATATCAACACCTTTTTCATATAATGTTATAAACTTTTTATTAAAACATTGGGTTTTTTCTAAAAAGGTATAATAGGTGGAACTAGAATATAATTTAGAAAGTCAACAAAAGATGGTTAATTCATTCTTTTGCCCCCTTTAACCATAATTATACTTATTAATTACAAAGCTATCATGTTTAAATCTCAATCATTGAATTAGTTTTATCAAAATTTAAGATTTCTTCCAACACTTTTATAAAAATCTTATTTTGTACATGATCCTCCTCCTATCATTTAATATCAAACTCCATACAGATAACATATTAACTAATATTTTTTATAGAAAACCACATTTGCCTTTGTAATTACGGGTTTCATTCATCATCAAAAGAAATTTTATGAACCAATTATTGGTATACCTTATCAAACATCCCAAAAATAAAGTAATTTGACATTTACATACATACATACCTATATATATATAAACCAATTATTTTAATGTCTCTAACAGTTAGTTTCATCTTGTTACTACATTTGTTAAACTATCAGTAGAATCAAATTAACCTGATATAGTCTGCCTTAGCTGCAATGCCCCTTGGATATGATTTTGGCTAGTATCACCGACTGGGTTGATGGTCGTATCAATACGTTCGTGAAATGTCATTTGACTGCAAAATGAAATAAATTAATAAAAAATGTGATATGGGACCGAAGTTACAAAGTTTTGATCTAAATTATTTTGAAAAACATATTTAACTCAAATGGATGATTCTTACCCCTAACTATAGGATGAAAATGATTAAAACCACCAAACAGCACTGACTAAAACCATAATTGTAAAGTCCTCATCTTGATCGATTCAACATATTATTGTACTTGATAATCAAATTAAGATGGATATATGTGTGTGACATCAACGAACATTAAACAAACTCAATCGATGAAGATGGAGAAGATGAAGAGTGGGATTAGGGTTTAATTTTAAGGGCAGTTTAGTCTTTTAACAAGAGAGTTAACAGAAAAATTTAGCGGTGTTAGTGTTTTGGATTCAAATGGGAATAAAAATGAACGTTAGGGAATATATAAAGATTTTTAAACTGTAAAGATACAAATGATCAAAATCACCAAACCTTAAGGATGCAAACGATAATTTACACTAAATTATATCAACTTTTAATTTAACTCATGATAAAATTTGAGAACTTTTTACGAAAACTATTTAACTCTTTGTCAACTTGCTATCAACCAAGTGACAAAAATAAGCAACTGGCAGGTAAAAAATAAGGGTGCTAATAAATAGACACCCAAAATTTAAATCGACACCCCCCTATACGTCGCGTATGGGTCCATACGCGGCCCATGCCCGGCGTATAGGTATCGGCCATTAATTCCACATTAATGACTGACACCCGACGTCACATCAGTATACCTATACGGGGCGTATAGGCCCATACGCCACGTATAGGTCGGTGTCGATTTAAAAAAAAAATATAATGTATACGCCGCGTATGGACCCATACGCGGCGTATAGATCATCGTCCCACTATATCTTTCAAACTTTCTCATTTTACACACACTCCGAAAAAAAAAACTCTCGTATAGCACTATACTACACGTATTGATCTTCGATTTTTCTACATCCAGGTACGTATTATTGTTCATACATCATTATTATGTTAATCGTTCATTGATTTAAACGTTAAAGTAGTGTTTATGCCCTATAATGCGTGATTTAAAAACTGGTATATAGAACTATACGCTGGTACAGCCCCGCGTATAGGGCTATACGCAGCGTATAGTTCTAAGGTTGGGGATGAAGACACATAGATGGGTATTCTATACGCGGCGTATAGATATATACGCGGCGTATAGGGTGTTGCAATACGTGACTTGTGGCCCATACGTGGGTCCCCTATACGCCGCGTATAGTCCTATACGTGGCGTATAGGGTCGGGGTTGACCTGTACGTGGCCATGTGACCCATACGCTGCTACCCTATACGCGGCGTATAGCCCTATACGCGGCGTATAGGGTAAATACATATATACATATACATATACATATACATATACATATACGTATACGTATACGTATACGTATACGTATACGTATACGTATACGTATACGTATACGTATACGTATACGTATGTATATCTGTATGTATATATATCTATACGTATACGTTGCTTTTGACCTATTTGTTTTCTTGTGCATATATGTCTTCCGATTCTGATATTGAGGCTGACGTTATTGACCACATTGCTGAGCATCCTTGGCTGCAGTTTGAGGCCGGTTCCATTGAGCACGCTAAGTGCTCAAAATTTATTCGTATGAAGATCGGTCATCAAAAGGCCGTAGATTGGGAGGTTATGGCTGAGTTAGGAGAGCGCGATCGTCTTGCTGCTATTATCGGAGAAGATACGCCGTGGAGACGTCTCTTTGAGATCGCGTTCTTACCGTCCCACCGTGAGCTGGTAGTGGAGTTTTTATCCACATTTACCTATATTCGCCCAGATGAGATGGTGGAGGATGATGAGCGCTCGGAGATTTCTTTTATGCTTTGTGGACATGCACATGAGATGTCCATTGAGCAGTTTGCAGTTGTCTCGGGGCTTTATTATGAGCCGGAGACTGTTACCCCTCTGTTCACCGAGGGTATTACTGAGACTGTTACGCCAGTTTCCGGTTGGCATACGATTCTCTCTTCGACCCGGGGAGATCTGGCAGCCGGCACCAGTTCAGCAGCTCGGCATTGCCGATCCACTGCAGCAGCACGGGCAGCCGCATGATCAGCCACCACCCGACGAGCAGCCACATGATCAGCCGCCTCCTCAGCCACATCAGCCGCCTCCTCAGCCTCAGTTCCCGCGACATATTTATAGAGATGTGAGGCTACCTGCACGTGTGGAGACATTGTTGCAGGATATGTCTAGGAGCTTATGGCAGCAGAGTCGACGGCTCGATCGCGTTGAGGATCTGATGGAGTGGAACGTTCAGGTAGAGATTGCGCGGCGTTCGGGTACTGATCCTCCACCGTTGCCACCGCCTCGAGATTACCCTGACTCCCGTAGTTTTGCATTGTAATTTTTATTTTGTTATGTAATTTAAAAACTTTGTAAATATATTATCAGTTTATGTTTATCTTTTATGTTTATTATCAGTTTATGTTTATCTTTGTAAATATATACATACATACATACATACAGACATACAGACATACATATAGACACACATACATACATACATACATACATACATACATACATACATACAGACAGACATACATACAGACATACATACATACATACATACATACAGATATACATACAGACATACATACATACAGACATACATACATACATACATATAGACGTACATATAGACATACATACATACAGACATACATACATAAATACAGACATACATACATACATACATACATACATACATACATACATACAGACATACATACAGACATACATACATACATACATACAGACATACAGACATACAGACATACATACAGACATACAGACATACATACAGACACACATACATACATACATACATACATACATACATACATACATACATACATACATACATACAGACATACATACATACAGACATACATACATACATACAGACATACATACAGACATACATACAGACATACATACATACAGACATACATACATACATACATACATACTTACATACATACATACATACAGACATACAGACATACATACATAAATACATACATACATACATACATACATACATACAGACATACAGACATACATACAGACATACATACATACATACCTACATACATACATACATACAGACATACATACAGACATACATACATACATACATACATACATACAGACATACATACAGACATACATACATACAGACATACATACATACATACATACATACAGACATACAGACATTCATACATACATACATACATACATACAGACATACATACATACAGACATACATACATACAGACGTACATACATACATACATACATACAGACATACATACAGACATACATACATACATACATACATACATACATACAGACATACATATTAATTTATCATTCATATGTGCATTTAGATGTGTATGTATATGTGTATGTGCATGTAGATGTGTATGTTAATGTATATGTGTATGTAGATGTGTATGTAGATGTATGTTAAAAAATTATCGGAGATCACCAATTAAACAATATAAACAGGTTAAAAAATTGGATTCCGTCAATCTTTCATCAGTATATTTCACGTATACGAGATGTCCGGCCCGATGGAAATTGTGGTTTTCGATCAATAGCTTTAGGCTTAGGGTTTGACGAAAATAAGTGGATGTATGTGCGGACACAACTTTTAGAAGAATTGGACAGACATGAATTGGAGTACAGAAAAGTTTTCGATACTTTGTACCCCGGATAGTATAACGAATTACGTCACACCATCGATCGGCAAAGTGTGAAACCTGCACCAGAAGAACATTGGATGATAATGCCGTATACGGGATTAGTGGTTGCTCAAAAGTTTGGGGTTATTCTTCATTTACCAAGCAATAATGGTTGTCAAACATTTTTTCCATTATGGGCTGATCCAAAAACTGTTATGCCTCATCATGTCGTGTCGATTGTTCATGTCAACAATAATCATTTCGTCCACGTTAAGCTAGAAGGAGATTATCCGATGCCAATATTAAGTAATCTTTGGATTCTTAACCGAAGCGTACGTGCTGCAGAATGGAAGATTATGTATAGGATTCGTATATCGGAATACAACGCAATAATAGAGAATAACCGAGAAACCCCAGCTTATATAAATTTATTTTAGTTCATAATTTGTAATATGCGAATTATATATTTTAATTCTAATTTTATTATTGTATTCGTATTATATTGTTTAAATAATTTTAATTTAAATTATGTATATATTAAAATAAAAACTCAAAAAATTAAAAAAATTATATATATATTAAAACTCAAAAAATTAAAAAAAAATAAATATATAAGCTATACGTCGCGTATGGGGCCATACGCGGCGTATAGCTCCTCCACGTATGGGTCATAAGTCACGTATGGGTATAAAATGTCAAACCCTATACGCTGCGTATGGTCCTATACGCTGCGTATGGTCCTATACGCCGAGTATAGGGTATAAAACGTCAAATCAACAATGTACCCTATACGCCGCGTATGGAGCCATACGCAGCGTATAGGGTATAAAACGTTAAATCAAGAATGTACCCTATACGCCGCGTATGGACCCATACGCGGCGTATAGGGTACAGGAGTGTTGATTTAAAATTGTGGTGTGTCTAAATAAAGGAACCCAAAAATAAAGTGGGGCATCATGAGTTTCATTATTCTTCTCGGGATTGGTGGTAAAAAGACTTCATTATCTTATAAATACTCTCCTTTTCTCCCTTCCATCATCCTGCAAACCCCCTGTTTTCACTGTATACTGTGTGTTTCAAGAGCTCTCGCGATACACTGGGTATGTTTGTTTGTTTGTTTACTGTGTGTTTCAAGAACCCTAATTAGGGTTTAATTATATGATAACCAAGAAGAAGAAGACTCGAAGATTTTCAAAACAGCCATAAACAATGATGTTGTTTCTATCATTCCACGGCTTTCTTGAACTGCATATGTTATGATTAATATATCAGATCTGTGTTTTATAATTTATTCTTTGCGGTTCAAAAAAGCGGTGGGAAGATAGATACAGGATCAAAACAGAAGAAGAAAAAATTACAGTATATTGCTGATCTGTAATTATCTTATCATTGATTTCTTGTGCGTTAATTTAGGTTGATTTTCGTAATTTTAGCTTCTTTTTTGTTTTTCTTGATCAAGATCCAGAAAGTTTTGATTTTTGACTTTAAAATCATAATCTTCTACACGTTGAATCTCACCCATCATTATTCGGTTACTGGTAACCTTGAACCATTGCTCACCGGACAATTGCTCTCAACCGGAGCTTCACCGGAGAACCACCGGCAGCACCATAGCAGCAGGTTCCCATCTGCGATTTTGAACACTCAACGCCGTTAGCCGACCGGATCTGCGATTTGAACACACACTTCACCGGATCTGTTAGCAACGACAGTTTGAACACACACTTCACCGGATCTGCGATTTTGAAAAGCTCTCTCTCTCTCCCTCTCACCGGATCTCTCCCTCACCGATCGTCGACCTCGGACATCCGGCACTTCACCGTTGTTCTAGCGGCTGTGTTAGCAACCTCTCGCAAACAGCTCTCTCTCTCCCCCTCTCACCGGATCTGTCTTCACCGTTGTCCTCGCGGATCTGTCTCTCGCCGCAGCCCGCTCTCTCACAGCCTCCCCACAGCCAGTCACCAACACCACCACCACCACGACCGCCTACCGCAGCCACAACCCACACCCTTCGCAGCCGCAGCCGACGCCCACCTGCCGCTGTTAAACCATCTGCCACCACCAACCATTACCACTTACCCGTAGACCAGCAGACCCCAAGCCGACGCCAGCGACCTGCCATCGCGAAGCCGGCACGAAATCTTTTGGTGAGCTCGTTCCATCTCTGGGTTTTCATATATGCTTTTAGTCTTCTGTGGTTTGTGCCTAATTGATTAGTTGTATAATTGTTAGTTATTATAACTTGCTGGTTTGCTGTATAATTGTTAGTTGTGATTTCTGTTGCTCCTTATAGGTTTACTGGTGCATCACTTGTGTGATCTGTTTTCTGGTGCATCACTTGTGTGATATAATTCTTGTCTAATTGATTAGTGGTTAAAACTTGCTGATTAGTTGTATAATTGTTAGTGTTTTGATATTAATTGCTGAGTAAGCTGTATATTGTTGGTCGAGTTGGTGTGTTGAGCATATGTGGGCTGTTGTCCTTATTTCTGGTCAATTTTAGAACTGTTCTCTACATAGGTTTCATTGGCTTATTTGAAGATATACTCAGGTTATAATTCTTTTTTTAGGGTTGTCCTAGTGGACTCTGTCAGGTAATATAGACAGCAGGTGTCATTATGCTGCCCCGAGATCATGTTCGGTGACGAGAGGTGCGAATACAAGGAAAAGGATTTTAGATTAGAGTGGCATCGTGGAATGTAGGAACACTTACTAGTAAGTTATTAGAGATAATAGATGTGTTAAGGAGCCGTAAGGTTCAGATAGCATGCATCCAGGAGACTAGATGGCGGGGTGGGAGGGCAAAGGAGTGTAATGGGTATAAACTATGGTATTCAGGGTCAGATGGAACAAAAAATGGAGTAGGTGTTTTAGTTGCTAAAGAACTTCAGGATAATGTAGTGGAGGTTAGAAGAATCGATGATAGACTTATGTTGTTAAGGATAGTAATAGGAGACGAAGTAGTGGCTGTAATTAGTGCGTATGCACCGCAAGTAGGATTAGGGGATACGGAAAGAAAGAAGTTCTGGGAGAGCTTAGATCACGTTATGGGAGACATACCTCGAGAAGAAAAAATATTCATAGGAGGAGATTTTAATGGGCATATAGGTAAGGACAACGATCTTTTCCCGTCGGTGCATGGAGGCTTTGGGTATGGTCTGAGAAATGACGTCGGTAGGGAGCTCCTTGACTTTGCATTAGCGCATGAACTAAGCATCATAAATTCGTTTTTCAAGAAAAGAGAATCGCATCTAATTACGTTTAGCAGCGGCGGGAGACACACACAGATAGATTATTTGCTGATGAGGAGAGAAGATCGTAGCTCGTGGAAGGACTGCAAGACAATACCGGGACAGACAGTAGTCACTCAACATCACATTTTGGTGGCAGATCTACGACTGAAGAGAGCAATTGTCCAACCAACTAAGAGAAGTAGACCTACGATCCGATGGGGACAACTCAAAGACGAAAAGATTACCATCTTTAGAGATAAAATCATACCAATGAACCTGAGTGGGCCACAGGAAGATGCCAACCAAAAGTGGGAGGCTATGGCAACTAGAGTCATTCAAGCAGCTAAAGAAACGCTTGGGACTACAACAAATAGGAAAATCGGTCATAAGGAATCCTGGTGGTGGAACGAAGTTGTACAGGAGAGGATAAGAATTAAACAACAAAGTTTTAGAGAGCTTTTACGCTGTAATAATGAGGAAGAACGAGCAGAGCTAAAAGATAAATACAAAGAGGCTAAACGAGAGGCGAAAAAGTCTGTGGCAGAGGCAAAGAACACAGCATACGAGAGGATGTATAAGCGATTAGAGACGAAAGAGGGTGAACATGACATGTTTAAGATCGCCAAGGCAAGGGAAAGTAGCAGACAGGACTTGAGATTGGTGAAGTTTATAAAGGCCGCGGATGGAAAGGTCTTGGTGAGGGAGAAAGACATCAAGGGAGATGGAAAACGTATTTCGATAACCTTTTCAACATAACGAACAGTAACCAACAAACGGATATCGATGAAACAAATCAAACGTTGCAACAAAACAAGTGTTATTGTAGAAGCATCACAGTCGATGAAGTCAAGAGAGCTTTGAAGAAAATGGGAAGGGCTAAGGCGGTGGGGCCAGACAACATCCCGATAGAAGTGTGGAAGTGCCTTGGGGATGAGGGCATACAATGGCTAACGGACTTATTCAATACCATCTTTAAGACAGGAAAGATGCCAGAGCAGTGGAGAAGCAGTGTCATAGTCCCCATATATAAGAAAAAGGGAGATGTCCAATGTTGCGCAAATTACAGGGGAATAAAGCTATTGAGCCACACGATGAAGCTATGGGAAAGAATAGTTGACACGAGAATTAGACGAGAAACTCAGATAGCGGTAAACCAATTTGGATTTATGCCAGGACGCTCTACAACAGAAGCTATACACGTCATAAGGAGGATGATGGAGAAATATAGAGAAAGAAAAGAGACCTGCATATGGTATTCATTGACCTAGAAAAAGCCTATGACAGTGTGCCGCGGAAACTCATCTGGGAAAGTCTACGACTTAGAAAGGTACCAGAGAGGTATATCAAAATAATAAAGGATATGTATGAAGGGGCAAAAACGTGTGTACGAGCACCTGTCGGAGACACAGACTACTTCCCGGTGGAAGTAGGACTCCATCAAGGATCGGCATTGAGCCCATTCATCTTCACAGTAGTGTTGGACGAGATTACCAAGTCTATACAAGAGCCAGTCCCATGGTGTATGCTATTTGCGGATGATATCGTCTTAATATCAGAATCTAAGACGGTGCTTAACGAGAGATTAGAACAGTGGAGAGCAGCACTAGAACGCAGGGGCTTAAGGATAAGTCGCTCTAAAACAGAATACATGCATTGTAACTTTAGTGGTGAGGCCGAGGAGGACACCCAAATCAGTATCCAGGGAATGGCGGTCCCCCGGACATCTAGGTTCAAATACCTTGGCTCGTACGTACAGGAAGATGGAGAGATACACAGCGATGTAGCACACCGTGTACAATCAGGATGGTGCAAGTGGAGAGCAGCATCAGGGATTTTGTGCGATAAGAGGTTCCCAGCCAAACTAAAGGGAAAACTATACAGAGTGGCAGTACGTCCAGCTATGTTATACGGCACAGACTGTTGGGCCATAAAGAAATCGCACGAGAGACAAATAGAGGTCGCAGAAATGCGAATGCTGAGGTGGATGTGTGGACATACAAGATTGGATCGGATAAGAAACGACGTCTTTCGCCAGAGGCTAGAGGTGGCTTCTATCACAGAAAAAATAAGAGAGGGAAGATTAAGATGGTTTGGGCACGTGAAGAGGAGAACGATGGCAGCACCTGTCCGAGCAGTAGAGAACATCAGCTTAGAGGGTAGGAGGAGTAGAGGTAGACCTAGGTTGACTTGGGACGAGGTTATTAGGAGGGATATGATAGACTTGCATCTTTCTGAGAACATGATCGAGGATAGAAGTGAGTGGAGGCGTAGAATTAAAATCAAGGACTTTTAGTGGGTTTTGTGGGTGGGAAGGGTATACGGTAATATATGGCCGGACCACACTCGCTAGGTGTAGTTTTCCTCATATACCCTCTTTCGGTGTTACATGCCGTTTTTATTACGATTGTTATTGTTATTGACTGTGTTATATCTTTGTGTGATATATATCTTTGTGATATATATCTTTGTGCTGTATGCTTTATCTAATTCTTTATGTGATATATATCTGTGTGTTGTATGCTTTGTATTATGATTGTTATTGTTATTGTTATTGACTTTGTTAACGAGTCGGGGGTCTCTTCGGTAGCGGTCTCTCTATCTTTCTAGATAGAGGAAGACATGCCACCATATACCCCTCCCAGACCCTGCTCTCGAGCGGGATACACTGGGTATGTTTGTTTGTTTGTTTAGGTGAAAAATAAGTAAATTATTGGTTATCATGGCCAAAGGTTTCTTTAATGTTTCTGCTTCTTTCTCTCTCTACACATATATACATGTGTATATGTGTGTCTGTATGTATTATTTGTACGTCTCTAGAACTATGAGATTCTTGAATTATTAGTTCTCTTGGAATCACTTTTTTATATTTGGAAGCGGTCTGTTTATCTATCACGATAGAGGAAAGACTCGTCACCACCTATCCTTCCCAGACCTCCATTTTTAATTAGTGGGATATACTGAATATGTTTGTTTGTTTGTTTTGGAATCACTTTCTTCCCACATTAGTTGGTTTCTTGGATGTATATATATACTTTTTTTTACATGAATGTCTTTAGTTTGTTGGTTTTGTTATGTAATTGTTTAAGTCTTATAAAATGAACAATAAATAAATTTAAAAGTAGATCGTAGCTAGGGTGTACGTGTTTGTTGCCATTTATGAAAAAAAAAATTGTAAATTTGATGTATCTAGTATAAATGTATACTAATTAACTGGTTATATGTTAGTATATATGTGTACACAATTGATTATCGGTTATGTACATATCTATCCATCATAATGTATATTAATAATTGAGTACTAGATGATATTCATAATGTAAATTTGATGAACTTATTTGCCTTTTTGATTAATTATTTATTTCAATAAAAAATGACTCAAAGTTGAATTTTAATGAACTTTGTAGGCTACCAATCTATCACTACAAGAAATAATATATTTTGCGGCGACAGAGGTCGTCGCAAAAACTACCCCTTTTCGTCGCAATATATATTTTGCGACGAAAGTTTCGTCGCTATCCATTCGCCGTAATAAAGTGGTCGCAAAAAACTTTTTACGACGAAATTTGCAACGACATATTTATGTGGAGTCCACAGCATTTAAAAAAAGGGAAATTAAATTTTCCTTTTTTGCGACGAAACCTTTTGCGGCGATATTGTATTATTTGCGACGATATGTCGCCGCAAAGTTTTTGACCAAATTCTTTTTTGCAACGAAATCTTACACTTGTTAAAATATTTTTTGCGGCGAAATGTCGCCGCAAAAAAGGTCATTTTTTTTAAAAAATTTTTACCAAACCTGCTTTTGAAAATCGCTAATACCATCAAACCATTCCCAAATACAAAATCATAGCATATAAACAAATATTGTTTAAAGTTAACAAGTTAAATATCATACAAACGCAATGTTCCAAAATGTTTAAAAGTATTCATAACAACCTCAAGGTGATATTTTATGACGACCCACCTTCATCATCTTCATCATCTTCATCTTCATCATTTGGTTGAGAATGACCACTTTTCTTCAACGCGCTCTGGACTTGACTTTGGATTTGACTTTGCATTTGTGCCATCATATTAGCCATCATCTGTGACTACCATTGTTGTTCCTCACTTGCCACTCTCGCTGCTATCATCTCCTCAACCTCAGATTGTGAGAACATCCGCTAATCTGTTCTATGAGGTGGAGGTGAGGGTTGTCAAGGCACGCTCGGTATTGGACCGATGCCACGTTCCCACCCGGGCCGCTCCCCCAAGACCTGCCGCATGATCTGCTTCTCTGACATTTCAAGGTGTTGTTGAAGCGCGACCATTTGCTCCTGTATAGTTTATAAAAAACAATAAACAATGTTATATATATGGTGATGTTATATATTACTTTATTTTTATAAAATTTTAAGATGTGTACATTACTTACATAGTATGCAGCGGGTTCAGGCTAATAGAAATTACCGCTTGAATCGGTATAGAAGCGGCGGTATGCTAATATGGCACTCCCAGTTTCATCAGAACCCTCTTCACGCTGTAAACACATTAAATAGT
Organism: Flaveria linearis; assembly: GCA_024085815.1. NCBI lineage: Eukaryota > Viridiplantae > Streptophyta > Magnoliopsida > Asterales > Asteraceae > Flaveria > Flaveria linearis. The sequence continues at coordinate 10,548,056 of CM044004.1, read as the reverse complement.
TATATAATCATGTAAAATTAACTTACAAACACATAAAACAAATTATAAAACAAATTAGATTAAAACAACTTACAAACATATAACGACACTGGGCTAGAGATGTCCGACCGCCATGTCCTTTGATCGTCTGCTTCCCTTTGTTTGACTTGTTGGTTGCAGACCGAGCCTTGACTTCAGGAGAAGTGTAGTAATCCACATAGCCTTTCCATTCAGATTCTTGCATATCAGGTGGCACAACATCAGAAATATCAACTCTGTCTTCCCCGCCTATTTTGCTAAAATGTTTTTGCTTGAACCGGTATTTGTGATCTTTGTACCGGTTTGCAGCATATTTCTCAATGCATGCCCTCAATCCTTCGTGGGGAGTCATATCAAAATACATCTGCATATTATGAAAACAAATAGCTTAGTGTCTATATATTTAATCACTGAATTTAATTATCAAAAACTTAACCTGTAAGTCAGGCCAGATAGTCGCCTTCAACTCTGCAGGTATCTTTCTCCAGCTCTTGTAGTTTTGAGGAAATCTGTCAACGAGTGTGCCAACCAGTGAAGCAAAGGTCGCCTGATTGACACCCACAGGTTTGTAGGTGTCATGCGTACCTTGCTCAAATTCAATTATGAGCAAATTTCCTTGTGGATTTCTCTTTCGCATACCTTGAAGTGTGGTCTTTCCACGCTTGCCTTTACCTGCAAATTGATAATAGTATAAAAATTCTATGTAAATTATATATTTTCATTTTAAAAGATAATAGTATAAAAAATTCGTCATACCTCGTCCGCTGCCGCTGCCGGAGTCATCACTGGCCTCGCACTATTGTGGCGGCTGCCACGATCGATCATCATCGGGAGGACCACCACCAGGTGGACCACGGCCATAGGTATCCCCACCCTGACCTCGGGCCATGTCTGCCATCTGTAAAAAAAGATTATATAAGTATACAAATATACCACAATTGAATCAATAGCTAAACACACAATTGAAAAAACAATTCAATAAACATAATAGATCAAACATAATAAATGATTCGGTTAAAATTAAAATTACAATCAATCGGATTCATTGGTGTGATAAGAATCTTCTACACAATCATTATTAAATTCGTCTAATTCATCATCTGAATTGTCAGAAACGTCAACAGCTTTGTCTGCATCGTTGTCTTCACCCTCATCCGTATCTTCATATGTCTCGTCCTCTACATTGACATGCTTAAGGGAAACATCGACTTCTGTAGCTTCATCTCTACTCATACCATCATAAGTTAAATTATCTAAGTCAGCAGACAACAAAAGCTCAGATGAAGTGCTGCCATGAATTAAATCTGCTTCGTTATTTTCCATTATAATATCTCGGTCCTAAATCTTCCGATGATTCACCTCTTGGATGACCTTCCAATGTCTGATTGATTGAACTCTTTGACTGGCTTTAGACGGTTCGTCAAGATAAAAAAACTTGCTCTGCTTGTGTTGCAAGAATGTATTGGTCATTTGTAAACCATTCAGTTTGGGTAGAAATACTGGTTATGTTATTCTTAATGACACAAAGTTTGTTGTTATTAGTTTTAAAACCATTTACATCGAAACAACACAACCTTACAACGGTCTAGATAGCCTAGCACCAGAATCTCTTCCAACAAACCGTAATACTTTGTTCCATCTTGACCAGTTGTTGAGATGCCGCTATTTTGAGTTGTACGGCGTATGTCTCGGCTATGAACTACAAATCTCACACTGTTAACTATACAAGCGGTGTAAGAGTTTGCATGTCGTGGTCCATTTGCTAAAGCAAATAACTGAGGACTAACACTAGATTCATCATTTACTTACCGACGGTTGATCTATTTGAAATAAGAGAAAATTAGGAAAATTTGTATAATCGGTTTTTATAATCAGTTTTATACACAAATGAGTTTACCTTCTGTTTAAACCAGTTAGGAAAATTTGCTTCCAAGTCAGTTCCATGCGGCATTTGAGAAAGAGAACTTGGGATGAGGCTTTGAGAGCTTACCGCGACCGTTATCTACAAGCCACAAGTCACGTCGAATGTTCCATTGTTCTAACACCATTCTTGCCTTATTAGTGTCTTTGGATTTTTCCTTGTTCATCATCAACGTATTCAACAAACTCTCGCACACATTCTTTTCGATATGCATGACATCCAAATTATGTTTTAGTTGAATTGAAGACCAATATTCAAGCTCGAAGAAAATAGAACGCTTGTTCCAATGCAATTCAACATTGGAATCACGTTTTCTCTTCTTACCACCAAACTGAACATGTTTCCCAGAAATACGGGGCGACAATTTATTAAGTTGTTCCAAATCTGATTATTAGCTTTCCTGTTAGGAGGACGTGTAGTCTCGTTCTTACCATTGAATGACTTGTCCTTTCTCCATTTATGATTCGTTGGTAACCATCTTCTATGCCCAATATAAGCAGTTTTTCCCAATACATGAACAGATGGAATGTCTTCCTTACATGTTGGGCATGCAAAGTAACCTTGCCCACTCCAACCAGACAAGCTACTACGAGCAGGGAAATCATTGATAGTCCATAAAAGCATTGCACGCAATGTGAAGAAAGTGTTTGTAACCGCATCTTTTGTCACGACTCCGTCCGACCAAAGACTTTTCAATTCATCAACCAATGGTCTTAAAAAAACATCAATGTCCTTCCCAGGTGATTTAGGGCCAGGGATTAATAACATCAGCATGAATGAAGACTCTTTCATACATAACCATGGCGGCGTATTGTATGTTGTCAATACTACCGGCCACATGCTATACGACGTACTCATGTTCCCAAATGGATTGAAGCCATCAGCAGCCAACCCTAATCTAACATTTCTAGGTTCTTTGGCAAAATCAGGATACATTGAATCGAATTCTTTCCATGATGTACCATCCACCGGGTGACGTAACTTACCATCTTCCGTGCAACGTCCAGAAGCATGCCATGTCATATGCTTTGCAGTGTGTCTTGAGCTATAAATACGCTTTAATCTAGGAATTAATGGAAAGTAACGCATAACCTTGTTGGCAACTTTCTTCCCCTTAGTGTTTGCGTCCTTCCATCTACTTTCATAACATATTGGACATTTTTGCAAATCTTTGTTATCCTTCCCCCAAAATAAACAACAGTCGTTCTTACAAACGTGGATCGATTCATATCCTAACCCAACTTTCTTCATTATCTTCTTGGCTTCATAGTTTGACGGTGGGATTTTAGCAAGCGGAAATGCAGTTTTCAGAAATTCTAACAATTGGTCAAACGATGTATCGGTCCATTTATTGATGGCCTTCATGTGACTCAGTTTTGCCAAGAAATCCAATGAAGACATCCCGTCATAACCAGGGTATAGTTCGGTGTCAGCAAGTTTCAGTAATTCAGCAAGTTCACCATTTGTATCACTCGGTGTATCTGTTGTGTTCATTGGCTAGTCGTCGTCGTATGTGTTGTCCTCTTGTGGGACATTCTCCTGACGAACATCGTTAATAAAATCATGTATTGGGTCTGTCGTTTGAGGTATGACTGGAACTACCGGTGACGGAACATATGATTCACCATGATGCGTCCATGTTTTGTAAAATCGGCAAAAACCATTATTATGTATATGGCGCTCTATTGTTGGAAGAGGAAACCAATAACTGTTATTGCAATTATTACACGAACACCGAGCTTTATTTTGGCCATTCATATAATTCTTACACCTTTCCATGAATGCTTTAAGACCAATCAGATATTCTTTAGAAAATTTATTTTCTAAAGTAGTCCAAGTCTTATCAATCATCATAACTGTGTCTACAAACAATATTAATTATCTTAACACATTTAAAACTAGGGAAATACAAACACAAATACACATATACATCCATACACAAATACACATATACATCCATTTTAATCACAATTTAACATTCATTTTAATCTCAATTTAACATACATACACACATACACATATATGGATATCCATACACAAATACATCCATTCTAATATTAATTATCTTAACACATTTAAAACTAGGGAAATACAAACACAAATACCCACATATACCCATACACATATACATCCATACACAAATACACATATACATCCATACACAAATACACATATACATCCATACACAAATACACATATACATCCATACATAAATACACATATACATCCATTTTAATCACAATTTAACATACATACACACATACACATATACATCCATACACAAATACGCATATACATCCATTTTAAACACAATTCAACATACATTTACACATACACATATACATCCATACATAAATACACATATACATCCATACACATATACATATACATCCATACATAAATACATATATACATCCATACACATGCATATATATATCCATACATAAATACATATATACATCCATACACATATATACATACATTCTAATATATACACATACACATTCATACACAAATATCCATATACATTCATACACAAATATACATATAAATCCATTTTAATCTCAATACCCATATACATTCATACACAAATATATATTCATTTTAATCTCAATGCCCATATACATTCATACACACATATACATACATTCTAATATATACACATACACATTCATACACAAATACCCATATACATTCATACACAATATACATATTAATCCATTTTATATATCCAGAAATATATTTGTATAACAAATAAGAATATAAGTAACAATAACTTATACATTCTAATATGTATTTGTATACATATACATATAAATCCATACACAAATATACATATAAATCCATACACAAATATACATATAAATCCATACACAAATATACATATATACATCCATACACACATATACATACATTCTAATATGTATTTGTATACCAAATAAATACAAAACGTAAAATGGGGAACAGATCTTATACATTGGTGAAGCGGCGGTGGAGCAGGTGGCGCGCGGTGGTGGTGACGGCGTGGTGGTGGTGACAAGGCGACAACAAGCGGTGGTGGTTCACACCCGGCAGACGGCGGTGATGGTGACTGGAATGCGGGTGGCGGTGGCAGATGGCGGTGGCAGATGGCGGTGGGAGAGCAGCGGCGGTGGCAGATGGCGGTGGTGGTGGCGGTGGGAGAGCAGCGGCGGTGGTGGTCGCGGATCTGTGTTTGTGAATTGGTGTGTGGTGTGAAAATGGGGAACAGATCTGGAATCCCTGTTTTCATAAAGTTAACAATTTTTTTTGCGGCGATAATACATTGTTTGCGACGAAAAATCGCCACAAAAAAACAAAAAGTAAAATAAATTAAAAAGGATTAAAAATTAAAAAATAAAACCTTTTTTGCGACGACAATATCGCCGCAAATAATAAGCGGGAAATTTTACCTCCTAAAAGAGAATTCAGAAAAAATAAAAAAAAATTGAATATATCATTTGCGGCGACTTAATCGTCGCAAAAAGTGTATTTGACTAGAAAAGTCAAAAAGTTGATTATTTTTGTCGTTTAGTGTGTGTTTTGCGACGAAATACGTATCGCCGCAAAAACATCGATACGAAAAAATATTTTTCTTGTAGTGTATGTTGTATGTATATGGACCACATATGATTAATCACAATGATTTCGAAACCGGACCGGACCGGCCGGTCCGACCGGTTCGACCGGGAACCGGTGATGAAGCCGGTTCGGTTCGGTGGTTTTGGACCGTTTTCGGTTGAACCGGCCGGTTCGTGCGGTCGACCGGTCCGACCGGAACCGGCGAACCGGGTTGAACCGGTTTTCTGAATTTTTTTTAATTTTAATAGAAAAATATTATTGGATATGGATTAAGGAACACCGGTTCGTTAATTTGGACTATGTTTACCTGAATGGTATGTATTTTGGATGTTGTTTTGGATTAAGGAACACCGGTTCGTTAATATAAATATTTGGAATTTTTTTATATTTTTTTAAATATTTATGACGTCATCCGGTTCGTAATCCGGTCCGACCGGTCCGACCGGTCCGACCAGTGAACCTCTAGGCCGTCCGGTTCGCTTTCCGGTCCGGTTTTAAAATATTGATTAATCAAGCTTCCCTTTCCCAAATGGGACCCCTCTACCGCTCACCACCATTTTAAAGACATTCATGTGAATTAGGTAAAACATGTGACGAAGGACATTTTAAATTACTAATAATTTACAATTTTGTTAAATATTTATGTACAACTAAATGTCATCGATCTCTATGAGCAAGTATATCTAAATTAAATCCACAATAATATTGTTATCAAATCTTTACGTATACTTAAATATCAATGTATGTTCTCTTTCTTTTTATCATTCCCTTCATGTAAAATGATAAAAACTTGTTGAATATTATTGATAAATTTGGTTATTGAATCTAATTAAATATTATTGAATCTAATACAAACTCTAAAATCTAATTAGACCCATGAGTTCATACAAATAACCCTAATAATATTGTCTAATACTCTCCCGTAGTCATAACGGAAGTAACCCAACGCTTTGATTGGAAACAAAAAAAACATGAAACCAAAAATAATAAAATAAACATGTTTCGATCGACTCGAATATCTAAACCCTTACCAACAATTTAATATTGTGTTTGATGTTGTTATCTATATTTTAATTAATTGTGCTATCCATAGTGTACTTGATGGTTCATTGGTTCTTGATTTCTGGAATGATAATCTAATAACTGACGATCGTAATCGTTGGTAATGTCTCGAGGCTAGCAAGTGGCAGTCTCTTGAATTCATAGATCAAGAGATGACATATGTAGATACAAAAAAGAAAAGGAAAGCAAGACCGGTGACCGTGATCAGGCGGCAGTCTCTTGGATCCGTAGATCAATCTAGAGATAAGATCCGTAGATCTAAAAAAGAAAAAAATCTAATCAAACTATAGCTTGAAATCAGTGTTTGTGGAACGTGGTCCTTGGTGCGGCTAAAACACCGATAAATAGAAAAAAGAAAAACGAAACATAGTGACCGCTGCAAGTTAGGAGTCATAATCCAGAACGAATCAAAAGAATGGATTTAACAAACCAAAAGAATAGATATACGTAATATATTTGAATCTTCAAGCTAGCTATAACGAATCTTTATTCAATAAAAGCCAGAAAACGTTATTGTTTCTACAAAAGAAAGTTTCTTTCGAACAATTGCAGTAGTTGGCCCTTTGTCAGGATGATCATTAAATTAGTGTGACATATTAATTAGGTTGGCGGAAAGATATCTGATATTACACCATCAAAATTACTTCACGTACCATTACAATATTTGCAAGATTAACAAGACAATGTACTAACATAACATCACCATTGCAAAGTTGTTGGATTAAAACGAACACTTAGGAGTCACTCTTACTTTTATCGAATTTAGATCATTTATATATTACTAATTACCAACTTAGTTATGTATTATGTTTTGTACTTTATGCTTATTAGATTGTATCTTATTTGTTTGTTCTTTATTTTTTTACTTTTAATCCTATAGTTTTCAAGTTTTACGTTTAACACTAACACTTTTTTTCACTTTCAACTTTACTCTCATTTACTTTTATTCTTTTGTAATTTTTTTATTTTATATCTCGGTCTAAAATTTTCTTTTTTCTTTTTGACGGCTGCATTGTGTTTTATGTTTCATTCTAATCTATGTATATTAACACGCTTTAACACATGTGCATAGTTTAACGTTTTAACATCTATTGTTTGTTCATTTTATTTCTTTTCTTTTACGAGTTTTCTTGTGTTGGTGGTCGCTAGCAACAGTGTGACATTGATGCTACTTAGAACGGTTTTACGCACCCACCGCAACGCGTGGGGCTTGAATACTAGTTAAGATTGTTTACGACATGATTCTAATACTATTGTGGACTAAACCAAAACTATATGATTAATGTTGTCTTAGTCACAATGAACTTATTTATTTTAATCATTTACTTAATTTGTATTCGGTTTTAAACAAAACAACTTTAATTTGCTTGACGTATAGTTTCATGTAAGTTTTATTTACTAGTATAAAGTTTAAAATACAAAGTTCTTTTTCATACAAAGTGAATATGAAATTATTACGTAAAAATATTATATTTACGTTATATTATCACGCAAATATACAATTATCACGCACTTGGTTTTAAAAAGCGTGCCTCAGGCGCGCCTAGGCGCAAGGCGCACTGAGGCGCAAGGCCCACTGAGGCGCAAGGCCATGAGCTTTTTGTGACATAAGGCGCGAGCTGTACAAAAGGCGCACCTGAGGCACGATTTTTTTATCAAAAACATGGCCTGAGGCGCAGGTGAGGCGTGCCTCATGTAAATGGTCATTTTTTGTAACACCCGTTTATTTTTAGAAGACTCAAACAAAAGAATAAAGTGAAAGAAAAAGAAAGAAAAAGGAAGAAAAGATATTTTACCTAAGTCAAGGGGTAAAAGTGTCAAAAGGACAAAACTTTATGAAAAGTTGGTATAAGTGGGCATGGCAGCTCACTCTCCCCTCCCATACTCATTCCAATCGGCCAGAGAGAGAGAGAGAAAGGGGGAGGGGCAGAAACCATTCGGGAGTTTGAAGAACAAGGAGAAAAAGTCGAAGTCAAGCGTGTTTGTGGGAAGCTCTACCCGAAGAGGCTGTTAAGGTGAGTTCTAGGACCCCTATTTTACTTGTTTCTAACAGATTTTGGGGCTGAAAATGCATATGAAACTGATTTTGGTCGTGTTGGGTGTGTACCCGTTTGTATGTGTTTGTTTGTGTGTATGTGTGCGATTCGGGTGGGGTTCGGATTTCGGGCAATGTTATGTTTGAACGGTGATGTGAATGTGTTTCTAAGGCTTAGGATGGATGGTTTGAGCTTAGAACAGGTTAGAGAGGGTTTGGGGACTGAAATCTGCTATTCAGATTCGAAGAGGCTGTTTCTGCGTCCAGTTAGGGCTCATGCGACCGGAGGCCATACGGCTGAAAGGCATGCAACTGGAGGCCATACGGCCAAAAGGCATGCGACTGGAGACCATACGGCCAAAAGGCATGCGACTAAAGGTCATACGCCTGAAAGGCATGCGATTGAAGGTTTGTGCGACTGGAGGCCATATGGCCAAGGTCATGCGACTGCAGGTCACACGACTGGAAGTCGTGCGACTGAAGGTCATACGACTGAGGGTCCATACGCCTAAGTGTTCATTTGTCCCCTGGCGTCCATGTGCCTAAGTGTTCTCATGCTCCCGGAAGGCCATGCAACTATATAGTGCCCATATGCCCAATAGTGTTCATACGCCTAAGGACTTAGTTTATTTTCTGATTTTCGGGGGAAATATGTGATGTAAGTTTTGACCTGGGATGTTCCCGGGGATTTAGTAAGTTGACTTTCTGAAGTCATAGATGATGTGATGGGCATGTATGATTGATACTTATGTATGTTATGTATGTATGCTGGTGCCTGGTATGGTGATGTTTGTATGTTCGTGTTAATGTTCTTTATTATGTATGATTATTCCTCACATGGCTTTACGTTGAATGTTAATGAATGGAATGAAAAGTATTATGTAACGTAAAGTGGAAAATAATGAAAAACGGAACGTAATGAAAGAATGCATGCAGTAATGAATGAATGAAAGTAAGAAAGGATTGCAAGCAAAGGTATGGAGGTTCACACCCAATGAAGAGTGTTAGCTCAACTATGTGTGGGTTAGCTACCCCGGAAGGATGCACACTGGGGTCTAATCCGTGCGATTGACCATACGTATGGGATCCTTGTCGCTTACCCCGGTACTGTGGTCAGGCCACCGGGCACAATGTATGGGAGTCTATTTATAGACTTCGGCCCATTACCCGCTTTATGCATGATGGTGGGGTGAAGCACATGGCATTGGTCCAAATGAAAGTAAAGACTAATAATGTATGTACGAAACGAACGATGCGAAAGAAATGGAATGAATGATGATAATGAATGATAACTAGTAACGTACAATGAACAATGATGAAGATAATAATGATACTATCTATGTGGACGTATGACGTGTGATCATGAACGAAAGTAAAGTACGGTTTAAACGAAAGTAAAGTATATTTTATTTTAAAACTAGAACTCACTCAGCAACGCTGACTTTTTATGTGTTTCTAGTTGGCAGGTAATGGTTGCTGAGGATGGCACGAGGCGGCTACTTGGCTCATTTTGGATGGCATTCTTTTGTATAATGTTTTTGCGTTGTAATGCGAACAAACGATGTTTTGTAATGAATGTTATATTATCTTGCAAAAGCATTTAAATTGAAATGAAAAGTTATTCCGCTGTAACGTTTTACAGATGTTAAAGTATAAATATATGATTTATGTGCGATGATTGACCAGCTATGAGCGTCCCGGGAACGGGGCCTTACATTTTTGTACAGATTGGTGTTGTACAGCAAGCTTTTTAGGTTGTATTTCACATGTTAAAACACATATAAACCTTATTTATAGCGAAACTTTGGGTAGGGAGACTAAAAACTTATGATATATATAAAAAAATTATATAATCATTTTGCACCTTACGTACAAAATCCCACCGCTTTTGCGCCTTGCGCTTTGCGCCTTGGTTTTGGACCTCATCGCCTTGGTGCGTTTCTCGCTTTTTAAAACCAAGATCATGCAACTATACAACTATCTCGCAATATATAATTCGCATGATTATTCTATCCATATATAAATTTTATCATTACCTAGATAATTCCATTCCTTACATGATAATTTTATTCGAAATATTTTATCAAGGAAGTTTTGACTTGTACACTTTAGTAAATTTCCTATGTAGCTAATTGATTAGACACGATCGATTTGAATCTTTCTTAATTTAAAATAGAGTACATTATTATTTTGACTCTTGGGGTTAGGGTCATTTAACCCTATTAGCCAAAAAGTAATCTTTTAACACATCAACCCGTAACGTTTTATTTTTTTAACTGTTTTGACCGTTGATATTAATTGTAATAACTTTTTTCCGTTAAATGTAAGTGCATTTTGGTCATTTTACACCTTAAGGACTATTTATGTAAACTTTTAACCTTTAGGGATATTTAAGCATATTTTTAAAATTACAAATACAACCACCACCTAACACAGCCAGAACCATCACTTAACACAACCAACACCCACACCACCACCTAACACAACCACTACCACCACCTCTTAAAGTCAATCATAGCCCACTAGAGCCCCCCACCCATCACGACCACTACCACCACCACAAACATATCATCATGTAATACCCGGATATTTTTAATAGACTAGAACGAAAGAATAAACATGAATAAAATGAGAAAGTGCAATTTAACCCAAGTTGAGGGTTAAAGTGTCAAAAGAACAAAATAAATAAAGTGGGTGCATAAAGGTGATATGGCCTCCCATAATCACCTACACATCTCATTTGTTTCGATTTTAGAGAGAGAAAGAGCAGAGAATTCGGGTTTTTGAAGAAGAACAAGAATAAGATTGAATTAAAGGTATGTTTTAGGTGACTTGAAGTGTTTTTTACTGATCTTCAGTCTCGGGCTTGTGCTTATACATGTTTGTATGTTTGGTTGTCTGTTTTTGGTGGGTTTTTAGGTGTTTGAGCCATAGAAAATGGGTTTGAAGGAAATTATACCCAAAGTTGCATAAGGTGAGTTTCTAGGGCCCCCTTTTTAAACATGTTTTAAACGATTTTGGGGCTGGAAATACATGTAAGGACGTTTTTATATAAATGGGTTTTTTCACCCGTATGTGTATGTATGAATATGTATGTGGGTGGGTGCAAGTTTGGTTTTAAATTTGTAGCTATGTTCATGATATGATGCTTAGAATGTAGTGTTAAGTGTAGATCATGATATATGTTGGATTGGGATAGATTTATGTTGAATAGGTGTAAGTTGGTTGCCCATGCGTCTAAACAGTGGCCCATGCGCCCAACGGTCAAATTTCCTAAGTGTTCCCAACCGCCCAGAAACCTAAACGCCTAAATAGTGCCCAACCGCCTAAGTGTCCATGCACCTAAGTCAGGCCCATACGCCTGAATAGTAACCAAACGTCTGGAAAATTGCCCAGAATGACTAAGTGTCGGGCCCAAGCGCCTGAATAGTGTCCATGCGCCCAAAAAGGCCCATGCGCCTAAGTGTAAATGACTGTGTAAGTCCACACGCCCGCATAGTAGCAAAACGCCTGAACAGGGAAGAAACGCCCAAATAGTGCTCATGCTCCTAAAAACTTAGAAATATCTTTTTTAGAGGTTTTAACAGGGAGATTGATTTTTCTATAACAAAATGTATTAAACGAATGCGTTAAAATAAAAATGACTGTGGCAGCACGGCCCCAGCCAGGGGCGTTGCCCCTTGGACCCCACTAGGGGCTGCTGCCCCTAGGACCCCGTTGTCAGGGGATGCCGCCCTCGAACCTCGGCTGTCCCACGGAGGGTCGGTTATGTTCTATGATGACTTGTTAGGTATGTGTATGTGTATAAGAATGGATGATGCATGATGTTTATGATGATGTGTGATGATGTATGATGATGTTATGCTTAGGTATGATATGTTTTCTTATGCTTCTTATTAAGTATTATTCTGTGACCTACGTATTATGAGTATGAGATGAACGTGAAGTATTATGTAACATAAAGCGGAAGTTAATGATATGAGAAGCATAAAGAAAGAATGAATGCATGCATTAATGAACGAACGAATGCAAAAAAAGTCTTGCTAGCAATGTATGGAGGTCCATACCCAATGAAGGGTGATAGCTCAACTGTGTGTGGGTTAGCTACCCCGGAAGGATGCACAGTGGGGTCTAATCCTTGTGATTTACCATACGTATGGGATCTTGCCGCTAACCCGGTACTATGGTCAGGCCACCGGGCATAACGTATGGGAGTCTAATTATAGACTTCGGCCCAATACCCGCTTTATGCATGACGGTGGGGTATAGCACGTGGAATTGGTCCGAATGAAGTTACCCCGGTACTGTGGTCAGGCCACTGGTCACAATGTATGGGAGTCTAATTATAGACTTCGGCCCAGTACCCGCTTTATGCATGACGGTGGGGTATTGATCGTAGGGTGTTTATTCGATACTTATAAGGGTTAATTGCTTTCTTTTATACGAATATTAGTATCGAACATGTGTACTTTGAGTGTGTTAATGTTTGCAGGTGGTAGAAGACAAAAGTACTTATTTTGAGAGCTTTATGGAAGTATTAGAGCAAGTGGAAGGACCGGATGTGCTATTACACGAAAGATGGAGTAAAATCAGGTCAATCTGGCACCACCGTATCAGGCACCGTATCAGGAACCATATCATACGCTGGTCAGCGTATCAGCCAGCGTATCCTGAATAAATCCAGTGAAAGAGCTCCGTAAAACCTCATGACCGGCGTATGATACGCCGGGGTCACCGTATGATACGCCTGTCACTCTAACAACCTCCAGATTTTGAGGATTTTCTCACCTTTTTTAACCCAATCATTAGGGTTTCGAGGGGGGTTTTTTGGGGGGACGAATTTTAGAGGTTTTCAAGACGATTTTGGAAGTTCTTTTCACCACGGTTTCACCCGGATCAAGTCTTAACAACATCAAATCAAGCATTGAAGATACAATCATGCCAATGAGCGGCTAATCTTGTTCGTAATCACTTTCGGGAGGAGAGTTCTTGTAAGTGAAGCACTAGGGTTAGTTTGAATTGATATTTTGGGTTATGTTCTCTTGACACAAGAATATAATTGTACGTTTGTTTAAAGTTAAAAGACTTGTTTATGTTTAAGTATTTGTGTGCTTTCATTCGCATTCGGTTTCCTTACATCGTGAGCAGTTTGTCATGTATGTGAATTCTTTGCATAAGTAAGTTGGTAATTGTGTGAGCGAGCGAGTCTTAAAAGTTTGTTTCATAATTATTACTTTAATCAAACGATTTTTGCAAAATCATGTCTATGTGATTCCCTATCAATTCTTATGAAACCAAGTGTGGATCTTTGAACTTGAATCTTGAAAGTGGTTGCCTTTTTCTCATAAGTGTTAAAATCAATTATCAAGTTTGTTGCTTTATGCAGTTGTGTTCATTAATCCATTCCAAGTTGCAATCTTTTATTATAAAGTTTAAGTATTTTAGTTGATTGAGTCACGTTAGTTAAACACTTTTCACATATTCCCTGAGGAGACGACCTTACTTACCCGTACTAGTTATAGGTAGTTAAGTCTTTAATATTAACTTGTTTTTGATCCAACCACGATAACATGATCAAAATGGCGCCGTTGCCGGGGAATTAGTGCGCTTAGTGTTTAATTGCTTTTATTTGTTTTCTTCGTAAATTCATAAACAAAAAAAACCAAAAATATTTTACTGTTCTGTTCTTTTTTTTCTTTTAATTGTTTTTCTTGTTCAGTATTACGCGAGGTATTCTTGTGTTTTCTTGTTTGCAGGCAACCCTTACGTTCATGCATACAAGATTTTCAGGCAGGACATCACCTTTGCACTTTGATCCAGAAATCAAGAAGACTGCAAGAGAAAATCGAGTATTTTAGAAAACATCAACTTCAAGAACTTCTCATATTCGTGGCCAAACAAGATCAGAGGAAGGTACATCATCAGCAACAGCTCATCGGATTTTAAGTCGACTTTCAAGGACACCAGAAAGTAATCCATCTAGAGGGATGAATAACCCAGAAAACCAAGGAGGGCCACCACTCAACCAACCTTTGGGTGACATCCCATTACCTGTGTTCCCACCACCTGATGATCCTCCACATCAAGCACCACCTGTGCAACCTCAACCTCAGGGGACGATCCCTGCTAATCAAGGAGTACAACACCAACCTCCCCCTGCAAATTTTCAACAAATACCAAACGTTTGGATCCGAAATCCAAGTTTTCAGCATAATGGGGAAGGTAGCCATCATAGTCATGATGAGAGGTTTTCAATGGAAGGTAGTCATCATACTAATTATGTGGACGAATGGATTGAGGATCAAGAAGATATGGATGGTCCGGTTCAACAAAATTTTGAAAATTATAGAAATCAACCAGGTTATCAGAACCGTCAACCAAACCATGATCGAGATGGTTATGCACAGCCACCAGAATTCCCCAATCAAGGAGCACAACTATTCAATGGTATACCAGCTAATCCGGGAGTTCAACATTATGTACCTGCACATGGCGTGGATAGTCATTTTCGTCCCGCCGTTGCCATCAATTCATCTCCCATTGTTCCACCAAACAACGAGGGAGAGCATTTGAAGTCCGACCCCAATGTTTAGGCATTCTACCTCATTTTCATGGAATAGCAACTGAAGAACCATACCTGCACATATCTGAATTTGAAGCATCTTGTAGTACTATAGGTGGTCAAGGTTTCTCGCCCGAGGAAGTAAAGTTGGTACTTTTCCAATTTACACTCAAAGATAAAGCCAAGCAATGGTTTTTATCTTTGCCGTCTGCAAGTATCCATACTCGGGTTCAAATGCAACAGTTATTTTTAGATGAATACTACACTTCTCAAAGAACAAGTGATGCAAGACGGGCAATTCGAGGCTTTACACAACAATCGGGGGAACAGTTTCATGAAGCCTTTCACAGATTCAAGGAAATGCTGAGAACATGTCCACATCATGGGATAGCTAAATGGGAACTGATATCAGCATTCTATGATGGTCTCTCCCCAGAAGATGCAAGAGATGTAAACTCTACAAGTGCAGGCACATTTACCTTAAATCATGAAGATGACGACTGGAATATACTGGAAAGGATGAGTGTGATATCTAAAAAGCGTGCACAGTCAAGTCGAAGGTCAAGAGGGGCAAATATAAAGATGGTCAATGATCAAGGGGCTATGGACAGAATTGCTAGTTTGGAACGGGAAATTGCAAGCTTAAAAGTTGGAAAAAATGGTGTGGCTCACATATCTACTGAGTATGAAGTATGTGATATGTGCAATGACATTGGCCACACATCGATGACATGTTATTTGAATTTGGGAAAAAGTGAAGAAATACATAAGGTCCAAAGCCAAGGAGAAAGGAAGACATATGACATGAATTCTAACACCTATCATCTGGTTTGCGAAACCACCCAAATCTTAGATATGGTAATAATACTAACCAATTGAATCCTCCTTTTCAGGTACTAAATCAAGGAAATAATCAATACCAAGGTCGACAACAAAATTACAATCAAGGCGGCTATCAAAGAAACAACTATAATCAAGGGAACTACCAGCAAGGAGGTCCTCATCAACAGAGGAATCAACAAGGGCCTTCAAATGGTAATGAAAATGCAATATTAACAACAATTCAAGACTTAGCAAAAGACATGAAGGAATTCAAACAATTCAAAGAGGTTCAAGAAAAGACTAATGAAGCTATTGCTAAACAACTTGGGCAATTAGCTGAACAACTGTCAGAACGGGAACCGGGGAAGCTTCCAAGTGATACAACGAAGAACCCTCAACATCAAGCTTCAAGTTCAAAGAATGTGCACATTGCTCAGGTAAGTGCCCTTAGAAATGGTAAGATTTATAATAAAAAGTCTCCCCACCACCATCATTTGTTGAGGGAGTCGTCGAAGATCTTGGTGAAACTGATGAGAGTGACAATGATGTGGAGGTAACAGTTCCCAAACCTTCTAAAAAAGTGTCTTTTCAAGAATTGGAAAAAGAAACTGTACAACCACACACATCTGTCACTCAAGGGAAGGGAATGGAGGCGAATACCATTCCCTATCCTTCCGTATTAATTGATCAATCAAAAACAGTTCCTAAAAACGTGGTCCTCAACAAGATGAAATTTGGGAAGTGTTAAAACAAGTTAAAATTAATTTACCATTTCTAGATGCAATTAAACAAATTCCAGCATACGCTAAGTATATCAAAGAGATGTGTACTCAAAAGCGACAACACAAAATCCCAAAGAAACTTGATTTGGTTGATAATGTAAATGCAGTGTTGTTAGGGACTCTTCCATCAAAACTCCAAGACCCAGGGCACCCTTAATTTCTATCCAAGTTGGTACCTTTAAAATAAATAAGGCACTTTTGGATCTTGGAGCAAGTGTTAGTATCCTACCAGGAAGCTTGTATGACCAATATGATTTTGGACCTTTACAAAATGCTGACACCACGGTGGTATTGGCAAATTTATCCCTTAAGCTTCCTCGTGGATTATTAACTGATGTGATAGTCAAAGTGGAAGATTTCTATTACCCAGTCGATTTTTTAGTGCTTGATTATGCAACACCATTAAGTAATAAACAACCCAATGTCATATTGGGGAGACCATTTTTGAAAACTACTCAATGTTTGATTAATTGCATGACGGGCACAGTCGATATGGCATTTGGAAACAAAAGGTAAGATTGAATGTTTTTTCCCGTACATTTGACTCTCCGATCAATAATGAATGTTTCATGGCGGACATTATTGATGGGTGTAATCCCCACGAAAGTGAGGATGAGACCACGGAGTTGTGTTATTTGTGTGATAGGAACTTATATGAAAACGAGGAGACATTGGAGCACCAGATGCAACAAGAAGAGGTGAAAGCTATGCAAGAAGGTCGACCCACTTGGACCCATCAAGTAGAGAGCTTACCGGAGCATATTGACACGAAACTGAAATCATCATTAGAAGAACCACCACAATCAGAACTGAAAGAGCTTCCTAAACATTTAAAGTATGCTTTTCTGGGAAATAACAAAACTTTGCCGGTCATTATTGCAGCTAACTTAAGTGAAGAACAAAGCAAGCACTCATGGGGGTCCTTATGGAACATAAGGCAGCCATAGGTTGGACCATAGTGCATCTTAAGGGAATTAGTCCTGCGATTGTTATGCATAAGATTATCACTAATCCAGAGGCAAAACCAACCCGTGACATGCAAAGACAATTGAATCCGAACATGCGGGAAGTAGTAAAGAAGGAAGTGCTCAAATGGTTGGATGCCGGGATCATCTATCCAATATCTGATAGTACTTGGGTGAGTCCAACCCAGACGGTGCCAAAAAAGGCTGGGATTCAAATCGTGAAAGATGAAAAAGGTGACCAAGTAGCTACTCGGCCGGTGACCGGATGGAGAGTATGTATTGATTACAGAAAGTTAAATAATGCTACATCTAAGGATCACTTTCCATTGCCTTTCATTGATCAAATCATCGAGAAACTTTCAGGTCAGAAATTTTATTGTTTCTTAGATGGTTACTCAGGGTACAATCAAATCGCTATTCATCCAGATGACCAACAAAAGACCATGTTTACCTGCCCATATGGTACTTTTGCATTTAGAAGAATGCCATTTGGATTGTGTAACGCCCCAGCCACCTTTCAAAGGTGCATGATGAGTATCTTTTCAGATATGGTTGGGGATAGCTTAGAAATTTTCATGGATGATTTTTCAATTTTTGGCCCATCCTTTGAAACATGTCTTGAACAATTGTCCAAAGTGTTAAAACGATGTGTTGAAACTAATCTTGTCTTAAGCTGGGAGAAAAGTCATTTTATGGTACAAGAAGGAATTGTTTTAGGGCATGTGATTTCAAAACGTGGGATTGAGGTGGATCATGCTAAAATCAAGGTTATTTCTACTTTGCCTCCTCCCACAAATGTTAAAGGTATACGTTCATTTTTGGGTCATGCTGGATTTTATAGAAGATTCATTAAAGGTTTTAGCACAATCACCAAACCATTATGCAAATTGCTCTTAAAAGATGTCTCGTTTAACATTGATAATGAATGTTTGGATGCTTTTAATATGTTAAAAGACAAACTGGGTTGAGGCCCCAATACTGCAAGCACCTGATTGGTCACGACCATTTGAAATTATGTGTGATGCAAGTGACTTTGCAATTGGGGCTGTTTTGGGTCAACGGGTAGATAAAAAACCGGTGGTTATTTATTATGCTAGCAGAACGTTAGATGGTGCTCAAATGAATTACACTACTACTGAAAAAGAATTGCTTGCAGTTGTATAAGCTCTTGATAAATTTAGGTCTTACATTTGGGGGAGCAAGGTAATAGTGTACTCTGATCATAGTGCGGTTCGATATTTAATGGAGAAAAAAGATGCTAAACCAAGGTTAATCAGATGGATTCTTCTACTTCAAGAGTTTGATTTGGAGATTCATGACAAGAAAGGAAGTGAAAATGTCGTTGCGGACCATTTGTCACGTATTGTATCCGTAGAGGAAGATCAATCCCAAGAAATTAACGACAACTTTCCTGATGAACAGCTGTTAGTTATTTCCACCGCTCCATGGTATGCTAACTTTGCAAATTATTTGGCCACAGGTACACTTCCGGACCATTGGACAAAGAAGAAAAAGCAACAATTTATGGCTCAAGCAAAACATTACATTTGGGATGAGCCTGATTTGTTCAAAGTTGGAGCCGATCAAATCATTCGACGATGCATTCCAAATGACGAGATCCCAAGTGTCCTAGGCATGCTACACGCATCTGCATGTGGCGGGCATTTCAGTGGCCAAAAGACAGGACATAAAGTTCTATCATATGGCCTTTATTGGCCCACTATTTTTAAAGATGCTTTTGAATTTGCAAAGAATTGTATAAATTGTCAAAAAATGGGTAGCATTTCAAAACGTAACGAGATGCCCATGCAGCCGATTCTGGTAGTAGACATATTTGATGTCTGGGGAATCGATTTCATGGGCCCGTTTCCTAATTCTTTTGGCAATTTATACATCTTGGTGGCGGTAGATTATGTGTCTAAATGGGTTGAAGCAATTCCCACCAAAACGAATGACCATAGCGTGTATGTAAGTTTGTCCAAGCAAACATTTTTTCACGATTTGGAATTCCACGTGTAATAATCAGTGATGGGGGAACACATTTTAAAAACTTTTATTTTGGCAAATTACTCAAACGCTATGGAGTGGACCATCGGGTTGCAACACAGCCACCCTCAAACAAGTGGTTAGGTTGAGGTGTCCAATAGGCAAATTAAAGATATTTTGCAGAAAACCGTCCGAACCGATCGTAAGGATTGGTCCACCAAGTTGGATGATGCTTTATGGGCATATGAACTGCGTATAAAACTCCTATTGGAACCACGCCATACCGATTGGTCTATGGCAAAGGGTGCCATCTCCCTGTTGAGTTGGTTCATCGTGCGTTGTGGGCCATTAAAAATGTTAACACGAATGTTGATCTTGCAGGTAACGAGCGGAAATTGAAGTTATGTGAATTAGAAGAATTGCGAGACGAGGCATTCGAATGTGCTTCCGCTTATAAGGCCAAAATGAAAAAAGTTCATGATGCAAAACTGAGACTGAAACACTTTGAAATTGGTCAGAAGGTCTGGTTATACAACTCTCGACTAAAACTGTTTCCGGGAAAGTTAAAAAGTAAATGGACGGGTCCGTATCTTATTACACGTGTTGGCCAATTTGGTGATGTGGAGATTGAGGACTTTGATGATCATATATGGCAGGTAGTGAATGGACATCATCTTAAACCATATTTGGAAGCACATGATATCAATGGGTCACAACTACAATCAGAGAGTTTCTTTGTAAGCAATCCAATTAATGAAGTCACCTAACAATGATCGGGTATTTGGTCTGGCTGAAGACCTAAAACTTAGCGCTTTCGGGAGGCAACCCGGTGAACTTTGTGGGTGTGTTCACTAGAAACCCTCACGAGACTCCACTCGTCCACTCGGATCTACCGAGTGGTTTAAAAGGCTTATTGCATACGCTAAATGCAATCGTGATTCCTATGAAAATGAGTTTTAGTGCTATTTTTCATTTGTTTTTTTCGTTTTATGTTTTTCTTTCGTGTTCTTCTTACTCACCAGTTGTAGAAGGTCAAGTGTGGGGAAAACCCATGAACTCAGCAGGTATGTATTTCGACCTTTGTGTGCAATGAGGGCAATGCACGGGTGTTCGGAAGGGTGGCGTACACATTAGTAAACAAGGTGCCCATTTCCATTCTTTTTAGAAGATTTATTTTAATCTAGTACTAACTTACCCGGTAATATTTCCATCTTCTCATCAAAAAAAAAGGTGAAATGGGCGTAGCACCGTATCATACGCCGACCCCAGCGTATGATACGCCGGTCAATAGTTGTACGCTGCTCTGTCCCTGGAAAACACCCGACATACGCCCATACATACGCTGGACCAGCGTATCATACGGCCCCCTCGGCGTATGATACGCCGGGCCCAGGTCCACTTCGTATTTTACACCTCCTTCACACCTTGGTATTTTACACCTGCAACTACCCACTTTCACCAACTTTTATCATCTCTCCCATCTATTTTCCCCAAGAACACAACCATATCTTCCTCTCTACTCCACCATAACTTTCTCAAATCTCCATCAAAACACTTGATTTTTGAGTGCATCATGCGTAATTTTTCAAGAAGAACACGTTTTATGGATTGATTTCTCCCAATTCTCAACCATTGGCACGATTTCAACACTTAGGGTTTCGAGTATTTTGGGGGTTTTTGCGTTTTAAAGCCAAGAATACGTTTTGGTCACTTACAAGACACCAAGGTATGTCTATCATCTCATATTACTTAGTGTTGAAGTTATTGAAGTGATTTTTGTGTGAATATGAACATACCTTAGGCTAAACATAGCATGCTAAGCATCATCAATTGATATTAGTCTGTTACATTTCACTATGTTGCTATGTTTTATGTTTATATGTGCTAAAGTGATGAACAAGGGGAGGCTCTTGGTTACATGTATTTACATAAGGTCCACATTGCTAGACATTGTTAACCATGGGCAACAACGTACTAAGTTCTAGATTAACTCATAAGTGGTTCTCTTTTCTTTGCAGGTACAATGTTTTTTAGAAACAAGTCTAAAGGGAAAGGAAAGCAAGCAGAAACCTCTAAAAGGGCGTAGCACCGTATCATACGCCGACCCCAGCGTATGATACGCCGGTCAATAGTTGTACGCTGCTCTGTCCCTGGAAAACACCCGACATACGCCCACACATACGCTGGACCAGCGTATCATACGGCCCCCTCGGCGTATGATACGCCGGGCCCAGGTCCACTTCGTATTTTACACCTCCTTCACACCTTGGTATTTTACACCTGCAACTACCCACTTTCACCAACTTTTATCATCTCTCCCATCTATTTTCCCCAAGAACACAACCATATCTTCCTCTCTACTCCACCATAACTTTCTCAAATCTCCATCAAAACACTTGATTTTTGAGTGCATCATGCGTAATTTTTCAAGAAGAATACGTTTTATGGATTGATTTCTCCCAATTCTCAACCATTGGCACGATTTCAACACTTAGGGTTTCGGGTATTTTGAGGGTTTTTGCGTTTTAAATCCAAGAATACGTTTTGGTCACTTACAAGACACCAAGGTATGTCTATCAACTCATATTACTTAGTGTTGAAGTTATTGAAGTGATTTTTGTGTGAATATGAACATACCTTAGGCTAAACATAGCATGCTAAGCATCATCGGTTGATATTAGTCTGTTACATTTCACTATGTTGCTATGTTTTATGTTTATATGTGCTAAAGTGATGAACAAGGGGAGGCTCTTGGTTACATGTATTTACATAAGGTCCACATTGCTAGACATTGTTAACCATGGGCAACAACGTACTAAGTTCTAGATTAACTCATAAGTGGTTCTCTTTTCTTTGCAGGTACAATGTTTTTTAGAAACCTCCAACCCTCGCAAAAAGAAAGCAAGGAATCAAGTTGAAAGTGATGATGAAGAAGATGAAATAAGAGAAATGGAAGAGGATCAGATCCCCAAACCAAAATGGACAAGAACGATCAACCTCTCATCTTTAGCACCCGAATGGCAAGAGGACCTATACATGGAGAAATTTTTAAAGGTCAAGCACATGGATAACATTTTTGTCTGCGAGAGAGCATTACTTCTCTCTGATTATCGGATATTGGGAGTGGTTGACTGTTTTGAAAGGTTAGGGTGGGGGGCTGCCCTCACGTTCCACGACCCGGATCAAAACGATAAAATTCCGAACAAGGCAATTTTACAATGGATGGCAACGCTAGAGAAAGAGTTAGGTCCTAACCCGCCATGGACCACAACATTGACAGGTATAGTGGGGAAGAAGAAAGTGGTAATGTCCTTTGACACAATTCGACAAGTGGTGGCTTTTGACAGTAGACCGGAGCGGGATTATGAATTTCCAAGTGAAGACACCTTACAAAGAAAAGAGTTTGTTACAAATGAGGAGGTAGCCATGCTTCAAGATTTGTTCTGACCAGGTACAACGGGTAATTTTCATCGAGGTGACATGAACATCATGGGAAAAATATTAAACATGATCGCGCTCACTAATGTTCTCCCGCGCATGGGTGACAAAAATATGATTCGACAGTATGAAATTCGAGTCCTCCATGCACTCTTGACAGGGAGAAGGATACTATCCTTGAGGCATATAGTTATGATGAACATATGGGAAAGTCGCGAGAGTGTCGATCGAAAGATGATACCACACTGTAGATTAATCACTGCGCTAATGCGGACTCAAGGGGCACTAAACAAGCATACTCAATACATCTCCAAACCGTACAAGTACCTCATCATGTCCAAAATGAGTAAACAAAGTTGGACTTACAAGAAAACCACTCGACATGTGTTTCTTCGTGACCGAGTTACAAAGCAAGTTTTGAGTGGTGAAATCCCAAATGCACCTCCGCTGCAACCGAATGAACAGGAGGAAACTTTGCAATCAAGCGAAGATGAAGAAGAACTACGTGATGAGAATGAGGAAGACGAAGGTGACGGTGATGAGGTAAACCAAGGCAACAGACCGGAGCATGAACAACCTGTTAGACCACCCCGACATCATGAAACTCGTGAGATGGAAGCCATGTTGAGATCAATGAGACCTCCTGAATATGTCGGGTGGATGCCTATCACTAAGATGCAGTGGGATCAAAACTCAAAACAAGCAATCTTGGCAAGACAAAGACATGAAGAATTGATGAAAAGCAACAAGACATCATGGATCAGAATGAGATGTATGCTCGACATTTGTCCTATCTACATGAGCAAGAAGTAAATGCCAGGTATGTTGCATCCGAACAACACCGCCATTACACTGATTTTTATGCAGGGCGCCAATATGTTCCACACCCACGACCAACAGAATGGAGTCAAGAAGGGGCGTATAATGGGGTAGCTCAATACCCATATCATGAGACACACTTTTCAAGATGGGTTCCGCTCTCACATCAACAGCAGGAACCAAGTGACACAACCGCCGGTGCTTTTGGTGATTTCTCAGCAATGAGCGATAGTTTGATGGCTGCTTGGTTTGGTCCAGAGATCCCTCGTCCACCGGTCAATGACCCGTATGATGACCCAACACTCAATCGTCGAGGCACTCGCTGATCGGGTGCTATGCCACTGATCAGGTCCATGTGCTCCCTTATGATTATGCATGTTGAATATTTTTATTGTGTTCTGCGTATCTGTGATATGGTGATGTATGTGTCATGGTAGTATGAAACTTTATGTTTGGGAATGTTCAGTAGTTGTCAAGCTATTATGTGGTTCAATAATCATTGGAAAAGGGCTAATAGTTGGAGTCCATGATTAGGTGACTCGAGAACCTCATCTCTATAATCCGTTATAATATTGCAAAACATACATTGAGGACAACGTACCTCAAGTGTGGGGATGAGGGGATAAGGGAATTGAAAATTGAAAATTTTTGGAAAAATTCAATGATTTTTTTGAAATTAGCCTCAAGTGAGCTTAATTGTGCATTAAACCTAATTTGTTGATGTAAATCATTAACTACTACTTGCTTGTGCACATGTAGAGGTCTTTTGACATGGTTAGTTGAAAGCCTTAGGAAAGTTTTCTCAACAAGTAGTTTTTATAAGCGGAAATAGGATTGCTCAATTAAGTATAACAAGCTAGAAGGTAGATAATATGCATGCTTCACATCCTTAGCCTATTCAACCGTTTCGTGAGAACTTGAGCTTATTTGAGCATTATTCATATCATATCTAATAGCTCTTTTCTTTTCTTGAGTGGTTACCATAATGTGCACTTATTTTAGAACTCGTGTATCTTATACATGTCAAGATCTTGAACCGTTACGGTGCACGAACATGATGGAGGCACTAGGATAAGCCTTTTGTTTAAGCCTTTTCATTTGATTTCCCCACCTTAACTTATTCCCTGTAGAAACCCTGTTGAGCCCCAAACCTTTCTTTTGTGTGAACCTATATCACCAAACCAATAAACCTTGAGCCTTTTCTTTTAAACCCGTGCAGTGAAATCCAAATTTAGGAAGTGTTTAAATTGTTTATTTACATGTTCTTCTGCTTCAGTGTGTTAATAATATTCAGCGAAAAAAAAAGAGAGAAAAAAAAAATAAAAATAAAAATAAAAAATAAAAAAATAGCTATATATAAGGTCAAAATGATCCAAATATAAAGCGCCAAAAATAGAGTGAATTACTATAGTGTGTCCGGGTCAACGCGATCCAAGTGAGGTTATGTGGTCATGAATTTAGCCTTTCGAAATTGGATTTTAGGCACTTTTGCCACTTCAATCCCTTTTACTCACCCTTCCTTAGCCTACCATTACAACCCTTAAAAGCCCTCTTGATTTGTGTATTGTTTTGTGTTTGTTGATGGAGATGTGATTTATATACGTGCTTATGAGATAATGTCCATTATTGGTTTTGAGTGTTACAGATATACTAGTATACTATCACTAGTCCAGAAAACAAACCGAGAGGAGAGATTGATTGTGAGAAGGTGTGAATGCATGTATGTTAGAAACTTGAAGCAAGTTGACTTAATTGGGCGATTCTAGGTTTAAAACAAGGAATCAAATATACTTGTTGGGTTGTCAATCTTGAATGATGTAAATCTTGAAACTAGGTATGTTTTGGGACCTTAACTCACACAGTGCAAGAGGGATCTTAATGTTTTTGATTGGTTAGTGTTGAAATGTTACAAGAAGGCTTTGCTTGAGGTCAATCAAAGAATAAGTGTGGGGATGTGATCGTAGGGTGTTTATTCGATACTTATAAGGGTTAATTGCTTTCTTTTATACGAATATTAGTATCGAACATGTGTACTTTGAGTGTGTTAATGTTTGCAGGTGGTAGAAGACAAAAGTACTTATTTTGAGAGCTTTATAGAAGTATTAGAGCAAGTGGAAGGACCGGATGTGCTATTACACGAAAGATGGAGTAAAATCAGGTCAATCTGGCACCACCGTATCAGGCACCGTATCAGGAACCGTATCATACGCTGGTCAGCGTATCAGCCAGCGTATCCTGAATAAGTTCCAGTGAAAGAGCTCCGTAAAACGTCATGACCGGCGTATGATACGCCGGGGTCACCGTATGATACGCCGGTCACTCTAACAACCTCCGGATTTTGAGGATTTTCTCACCTTTTTGAACCCAATCATTAGGGTTTCGAGGGGGATTTTTTGGGGGACGAATTTTAGAGGTTTTCAAGACGATTTTGGAAGTTCTTTTCACCACGGTTTCACCCGGATCAAGTCTTAACAACATCAAATCAAGCATTGAAGATACAATCATGCCAATGAGCGGCTAATCTTGTTCGTAATCACTTTCGGGAGGAGAGTTCTTGTAAGTGAAGCACTAGGGTTAGTTTGAATTGATGTTTTAGGTTATGTTCTCTTGACACAAGAATATAATTGTACGTTTGTTTAAAGTTAAAGACTTGTTTATGTTTAAGTATTTGTGTGCTTTCATTCGCACTCGGTTTCCTTGCATCGTGAGCAGTTTGTCATGTATGTGAATTCTTTGCATAAGTAAGTTGGTAATTGTGTGAGCGAGCGAGTCTTAAAAGTTTGTTTCATAATTATCACTTTAATCAAACGATTTTTGCAAAATCATGTCTATGTGATTCCCTATCAATTCTTATGAAACCAAGTGTGGATCTTTGAACTTGAATCTTGAAAGTGGTTGCCTTTTTCTCATAAGTGTTAAAATCAATTATCAAGTTTGTTGCTTTATGCAGTTGTGTTCATTAATCCATTCCAAGTTTCAATCTTTTATTATAAAGTTTAAGTATTTTAGTTGATTGAGTCACGTTAGTTAAAACTTTCCACATATTCCCTGAGGAGGCGACCTTACTTACCCGTACTAGTTATACGTAGTTAAGTCTTTAATATTAACTTGTTTTTTTATCCAACCACGATAACACGATCAGGTATAGCCCGTGGCATTGGCCCGGAATGTGAGGAAGATAAAGGTGAATGTACGTAAAATATGGTAAGGAAGATAACAAATGATAACGATGACGTACGATGATGAATGAACGAAAGTTAATGAACGATGATGAAGATAATAATAAGATTATTTATTTGTACGTATGATGTATGAGTACATATGAAAGTAAAGAACGGTTTTGGATGCTAAGTGAAGTATTTTATTTATAAAACTAGAACTCGCTCAGCAACACTGACTTTTATGTATTTTCCAGTTGGCAGGTAATTGTTGCTGAGGATGGCATGGGGCAGCTACTTGGCATTTTTGAGATGGCATCCATTTGTATAACAATGATGTTTTTGTGATGTAGTACAAATTATAATATTTTGTAACAGTTTACTATATTGTATTATTTTGCAAAAGCGTTCATTAATATATGAAATGGTTTAAAGTAATTTCCGCTACGATGTTTTAATTAAATGTATGTTTTTGTGTTTTGTACAATGATAGTCCAACTGTGAGCTGATCGGGAACGGAGCCTTACACATCATCATCGCCTATATAGATCAAGCACCAAATATATCAT
Source organism: Flaveria linearis (assembly GCA_024085815.1). NCBI lineage: Eukaryota > Viridiplantae > Streptophyta > Magnoliopsida > Asterales > Asteraceae > Flaveria > Flaveria linearis. The sequence continues at coordinate 10,520,319 of CM044004.1, read as the reverse complement.
TGAGTGGGTCTGTCGGTGGATTTATGGGTTTGCGACAGGGGTTAAGGCAGAAAACATTAATTAATCGATGATAATACAAGTAGGAAGGTTTGATTGGGGTGGAGATGGGGGTAGACAGCAGCGACCGGTGTAGTGGTGGTGGAATTTGGTAGTCGATGGTGGTATTAGGGTTGTGGTGGTAGGGAAGAAGGAAACAAAATAGGAGGCAGTGGTGGTGGTTCTTCATGCAGTGGAGGTTGTGGTGCAGTTTTACTCAAGTGAAAAGCATCAATGATGTACTAGTGGTGGCACTTGTGACCAGAGATTATTAAGGCACTCATTTCCAGTTGGCAAGGATGTGGACGGTGATTAGTACGTGACAGAGGTGGACTCGGGGAAGTGGTGTGTGGTGGTTGTGTTTGTAGTTTTGAGTATGTGTATAAACAATCCTAAAATTTTGAAATTTATATAAACAATCCTTAAGGGGAAAATGATCAAAATAGCCTTACAGTTCACTTAAAAAAGTTAGCACAGTTAGTGTCAAGGGCCTAAACAGTTAAGAAATAAATGTTATGGGTTGATATGTTAAAAGATTTCTTTTTGAACAGGTAGGGTTAAATGGCCCTAACACCAGGGGCCAAAATAGTATTTTACTCTTTAAAATAAAATAGTGCGAGCAGATTACATAAATATAAACTCTTTGTACTAAATTTAAATCAGAATTGTTTTGAGACTTCTTATTTTTTACTTTAACACTTCTGTTAGGCTTTTAAAAGTATCAAATTTCTAGTTTATTAAATGACTGTTTTAAAAATACAGTTTTCTCTCTAATCAGATATTTGTTTAATGTGGCTAGATATCATTTAGTGAGTTAAAAGTTTAGAAGTTTAAGTGTACATGCAAGAGGTTAAATCAATTTTAGAAATATATAATGTAGAAAGTCAGTCAAAAAAATTGATAGACCATGTTGGTTGACTTTAAAATAAATTACAAATTTTGTTCTTTATTAATATACAAATTTACATAGTATGTCCTTTAGTTTTAATAATCACACTCAACGTCATTTGTTTAAAATACATGCATACCTATTGTCCTTTACACTAATTTTCAGTTAAATATACAGTTAATTCAGTTATGTGCATGAGATGCATGAGATGCACTTTGTTAGGAGGAGGGTGTTATCCTTGCAGATATCGAAAAGCGAGGAGTGAGATGATAGTACTGAGTAGCATATGGGCAACACCGGGAGTTTCTAGGGTCCCGTCGAGTCACAAGATTGCAGCTGCTTTGGGTAGAAGAGGGGGTGGCTTATAAGGAAACATCATTATCATCAGCAGCAGCAGCAGGCGTTTGTTCGGAGAAAACAGAAGCCCCTCCTCCTAACAAAGTGTTGCTCGGCCGTTGATGATTATCAGGTGCTGAGCACCATCAACACTTCATACAATGACATACTCATCCTCGACACCGCCGACTCACGGATGCTCCTCCTTGACTCTACTCGTATATATGCACTCTCTGCTCAACCTCATTACTATATCTTTTTGCCCCATCCTAATCCTATTCCTATTCCTATTCCTACCTACTATAATACTTATCATCCTCCTGTTGCTGCAGACAACATTCACAGCATTTTCATTAAAGGCCAAGCATGGACCGGTTCCTATTAGGTATATATATCATTTTGATTCCATTCCACATTCATACTTGCACGACTCAGGAATATGACAATTGCCTCTTTAATTGGATGGTTTATTCTGGCTACTCCACAATGGGATGCAACTACATTTGCCATCTACTGCATTACATACCTAGAACCGCCAATACCAACCCATACATAACAATAACTAACCACTTTTCATTTTAATTCTACACACCTTCACCTTGTTTCATTATATCTTTATTCACCACCTAAACACACCACTCCAAAAAACCTCAACTCAAGTACATATACTACTTTTCTTCAACTAACCACTTCTACCAACACTTTAATAAATGAATAATATTTATGATTACATTTGATGTATTTCTTGTTTAGAAAATCTGAACAAAATCCTTTTGACCATTTTCAAACTTCCACATTTCACCTGAATCCATCCATATTGACCTCTTACCCAACTCACAGCCTATTACCTTGCTTGTCAATACTCAATATGAATTTAATTCATATGTGGATTTGCTTTACTACTTTTGCTTGTTCTTACTTGGATTCCTTTTGATGCGTGTGGATAGTATATATATTTTTGATAAAGGATTTTCACACAGATTCAGTTTTAAATGGTTATTACTAATACTAACTACACACACAAAAGGCAAGTGTACCTATCGTGAGGTAATATAGTGTTGGTAAGAACCGAGTATCAATCCGTGGACACACTAAGCCTACTCAACAACCCTCATAATTGACTATCAGTTTGATTTAGAAAATGATAAGTTAAACAAAATAACAATAAATAAAGATAGATAAGATAGATTGAGACTTTTGGTGATTCTTTCAGTGAAGTAAGGCTGTTATCCTAATTTAGATTACACTTATGCAACTGTGATGAATTGGTGGTGTGATTAAAGATATTGAATAAAGTAATTGTGTTAACGTTTATAAAGATGAGCTGGCGTGATTTCTCGTCTATCCGCTCCGTAGGACCAGGACCAACACAGGTTGAGATTTACTGCTTAGGTCAAGGCCCTAGTGATGTAGGTAAATCTTTTGTGTCCTTTTCGACATATGATTTCTGAAAACATAACTTAATGTAAGAAGAGAGTTGATCAAGTTCTATTCTAACATACCATTAATTTTAGAAAACCATAACAATTACTGTAGATTTCTCAGACTAATAAAAGGGAACCCGTAAATGATCAGAAAGTTAAGGTCTTATGATTTCTAATAACCATCTCTAGTTAATTAGCCATAGTTTGTTATGAATAAAAGTTGATCATACGTTTTTCAACCGTGTATGACAATCACAATTACAAACCTTAAACTTATAACCCCCCGTTCAAATGTAGGTGCTACCCATCGAAAGTTTTCCCAAGACCACCATAACATTAACACAATATTTGTCACACCATTAGTTCATCACAAATTACATAAATTTCATTTAATAGGATAACAAATGAAGTTTAGCTCATAATGAGCTTGAACCTAACAACAAAGATAGAAGATAGTAATGAAATCATCGATAAATTAGAATAATCAAACCGATGATTCACTATGGATGATGTTAAAAGATCCCGAGCTTCTTCTAAGTGTTGAATGGACCTCCAAAACCTTCTAAGGACCTCCAAAGGCTAGGTTCCCGAGAGGGAGCACCAGCACTTCACCTCCCAAAAGCTCTCCTCAAAGTTGCAAATGAAGTCCTATTTATAGGCTTTCTGGAGTGTTTAAGCACGGCCCCGTGCCTAAAAGGCACGGCCCCGTGATAGTACAATGTACGTAAAAGTTGGTCGGCTCGTACGCTCAGATGTTGTCGGGCACGGCCCCGTGACAAATGGGGCACGGCCCCGTGAAATGGGCAAACACGGCCCGTGACTCCTGGGGCACGCCCCCGTGCCTCGGGTCGGGGAACCGTACTTTTTGTCATGTCGGACTGTCAAACACGGGGGTGTGTTGATTTTAGCATGGGGGTGTGTTTCAGGCTGGGCATGGGGGCGTGCCTCATGAAGCACGGCCCCATGCTTGAATTCCAAAACTTGGTTTTCTTCATTTTCTTCTTATTTATGCTCTTTTGTTCATCTTGGTCTTTTCCAAGCCTGAAAACACAATATGAACGATTTAGGTATCAAATCATCATTTTCAGTAAGAGTTTATAGAATAATTGATGTACAATTGATATGTTTTATATATATAATTTCAAGCACATCAAATATCCCCACACTTAAACTTTGCTTGTCCTCGAGCAAAATCACTCAAAATAGCAACACCACCAAAAACCAAATAAATCAAGATATAAATATGTCTTTCAAGAACTATACAAGCAAACTTGGTTTACCCAAATAAACAGTTACGCACATGTGGAATGATATCCTTTCAAGCAATAGAATGGTTTCTAAATATTTTTAACATGTAAAAATTCACACTTCTCACAAGATGCACTCACACTCGGCTATATATATATGGAATCATACATAAGATTAAGTATGACTAATACGCTCAATCGCCTAGTATGAATACGTGTGAAATCATATGCTTGGTAAGGGATCAAATCTCCACCTATGTTAGGTATTTACTTGCATAAATCATTAGGTCTTTGATAGGTTGTAACTTGGCTTATGTTTAGGGTATGGATTATTTGGGGAAAAAGTGGCTAAATGCTAAAGACCATGATCTTGGCTTATTTGATTGATATAAACTAACAGAAAAGTAATGAAAAGGTTTCCCCATACAATACTCAAGCTGCAAGGGATATACAAACTCAAGGACTCGTTTATGGTCAGATTGTCAAGACCGTATTTGCATTTTCAAAAACTGCACCTCCTCCTTAACCCGAAGATATATAGCTATCCTTTTTTAAGGGTCGTTCGGCTCGGAGCCTAAAAGCACCCAACGGATTCGGATGTCGAATTTTTGGATTCGGTTTGGCTTTTGCTGCATTTTCCTTCGTGAAAACAGTTCTCCACACGTTGGGCATCTCTCATATCATTTTTCCTTTCTTGAGCACATATCTTGAAATACCATAAAATGATGGAACTAGTTTTCTTCTTCTTTCTTTTTTTTTTCTTTTTCTTTTTTTTTTTTTTTTGGAAATAAGCCAAAACATGTCTTTATCGAAAAAGGGTTTTGTTCAAGGCTTTTGGTTTAGTGACTTCATGGTTCGGGTGATTAAAAATGAAAAACGTGTAAGCTCAACGGGGCTAACTAGGGATAATGTTTGGGTAAGGATATTTGAAAATGGTAGAGGCTCGAATGTCGGTTTTTCCTAATTGCCTAAATCCTTTTTATGCAAGAAACACTTATAAGATTTTGAAATGTATACCCAAACAAGTTCTAATTCACATGCAACATAAGGCACCCTCAATATATCCGTAATGAAAGCAAAATTGCATAAATGCAAAAGCTTGTTTAAGGCTCAAAAATAAGCTCACACATAGGATGGAATTGGGTATAAGTGTTTCATTTTACATGTTTGAATATTTTCACCAACTCTTTTTGCTTTTCAGGAGATCACAAAAAACATTTTAAGGTTATTTGGGTTTGCTTTATTTGCTTATTTATTTCTCGAAAACGTATAAATATTTTGTTTTATCAAAAATTATTTCATGTTTCCTGTGTTGTTGCCACAAACATTAAAAGTAGAGTGACTTTTTGCAAAAGATTTAATTATAACTTGGACCTATTTATAAGCAAAGTATCAAGCATGTATACCCTTCCCCACACTTAAACTTCACATTGTCCTCAATGTGATTCACAATAAATATTAAGTAGAGAAAGGCAAACGAAAACTCCCCTAAAATGATGAATCGAATGCGTGCGATCGATTTTCCACAGCCGCCTTGAATGAGCTCAAAAGAATACATCGGGATTAATCTAAAACATCACCAATTTATTTAAGCAGAAAGTTAAAGTCCTAAACAAAACAAAATAAAAATAAACAGACTGAAAAGTAACATAGAGCCATGTTTTGGTTACGGGTCCTTGGCTAGACCCTTCCCCACACTTAGTTTTTAATGAGGTGGAGGTTTATCACCTCCGAGAAAATCTTAGTTGGTACATCGATTTGGCCATTAACCGATGACCATAAACTTTGAAGCTTAGTGCCTCATTGTTTTCAACCTTGATAGCATTATGTGGATCGACTTCTTCTTTTTTTATTTTTTATAATTTTTTTAAGTAAAACAAAATAGTCAAAAATTTGAATTGCCTTTCAAACTACCATGTGTCCCCGGCAACGGCGCCAAAAACTTGATGCGTGTGGATAGTATATATATTTTTGATAAAGGATTTTCACACAGATTCAGTTTTAAATGGTTATTACTAATACTAACTACACACACAAAAGGCAAGTGTACCTATCGTGAGGTAATATAGTGTTGGTAAGAACCGAGTATCAATCCGTGGACACACTAAGCCTACTCAACAACCCTCATAATTGACTATCAGTTTGATTTAGAAAATGATAAGTTAAACAAAATAACAATAAATAAAGATAGATAAAGATAGATTGAGACTTTTGGTGATTCTTTCAGTGAAGTAAGGCTGTTATCCTAATTTAGATTACACTTATGCAACTGTGATGAATTGGTGGTGTGATTAAAGATATTGAATAAAGTAATTGTGTTAACGTTTATAAAGATGAGCTGGCGCGATTTCTCGTCTATCCGCTCCGTAGTGACCAGGACCAACACAGGTTGAGATTTACTGCTTAGGTCAAGGCCCTAGTGATGTAGGTAAATCTTTTGTGTCCTTTTCGACATATGATTTCTGAAAACATAACTTAATGTAAGAAGAGAGTTGATCAAGTTCTATTCTAACATACCATTAATTTTAGAAAACCATAACAATTACTGTAGATTTCTCAGACTAATAAAAGGGAACCCGTAAATGATCAGAAAGTTAAGGTCTTATGATTTCTAATAACCATCTCTAGTTAATTAGCCATAGTTTGTTATGAATAAAAGTTGATCATACGTTTTTCAACCGTGTATGACAATCACAATTACAAACCATAAACTTATAACCCCCCGTTCAAATGTAGGTGCTACCCATCGAAAGTTTTCCCAAGACCACCATAACATTAACACAATATTTGCCACACCATTAGTTCATCACAAATTACATAAGTTTCATTTAATAGAATAACAAATGAAGTTTAGCTCATAATGAGCTTGAACCTAACAACAAAGATAGAAGATAGTAATGAAATCATCGATAAATTAGAACAATCAAACTGATGATTCACTATGGATGATGTTAAAAGATCCCGAGCTTCTTCTAAGTGTTGAATGGACCTCCAAAACCTTCTAAGGACCTCCAAAGGCTAGGTTCCCGAGAGGGAGCACCAGCACTTCACCTCCCAAAAGCTCTCCTCAAAGTTGCAAATGAAGTCCTATTTATAGGCTTTCTGGAGTGTTTAAGCACGGCCCCGTGCCTAAAAGGCACGGCCCCGTGATAGTACAATGTACGTAAAAGTTGGTCGGCTCGTACGCTCAGATGTTGTCGGGCACGGCCCCGTGACAAATGGGGCACGGCCCCGTGAAATGGGCAAACACGGCCCCGTGACTCCTGGGGCACGCCCCCGTGCCTCGGGTCGGGGAACCGTACTTTTTGTCATGTCGGACTGTCAAACACGGGGGTGTGTTAATTTTAGCACGGGGGTGTGTTTCAGGCTGGGCATGGGGGCGTGCCTCATGAAGCACGGCCCCATGCTTGAATTCCAAAACTTGGTTTTCTTCATTTTCTTCTTATTTATGCTCCTTTTGTTCATCTTGGTCTTTTCCAAGCCTGAAAACACAATATGAACGATTTAGGTATCAAATCATCATTTTCAGTAAGAGTTTATAGAATAATTGATGTGCAATTGATATGTTTTATATGTATAATTTGAAGCACATCACCTTTCTTTAGCATTCACTTAAACTAATTGTTTTAGTGTAAATTTTACTAGCTTCACATGAATGTGTTCTGATTCAGATGTCCATAATTGTATCCTATCTTGGCTTTACCCATTACGTTTTCTCTCCTATCTATGTTGAAGAACCAGAATCCTTTCAGTAAACTACGCAATGGGAGAAAAAACTTCCCTTGAAACAGAGACTTTTTTTCTTTCTACTCCGTTGATGATTCCTAAATTTATATCTTAAATCATGTTTTTTTACAATATTATAATCTACTAGTACCTTCACATTGTAATAATCACATCCTGCAAGAGTGGGTTTCATGATAAAGTGATAGAATATTTGGTTCGACCATGCTTAATGTTCTAAAATTGAGGTGATTTTCTATTATTGGATATCCATTTTCACATTCCTCTCTTCTTTAAGTTTTATTTGACTATGTCCATCCTTGCTTGTAGAGTGTGAAACTACATGGATTACTGTGCTATCGTTGCATCTTTCTGTGCTGTAAATGTCAAAAATAAAATATATTTTATCATCCTCATTGTGTGCTATTCCACCGTTAATATCATTTTTAGTGAACCCTTACTGCACCGCCGGACGCCGGTCAGCTACCACCGCCCTTTCAGCCAGCGCCGCCGCTGCTAGAGTGCGATTTCTAGAATAATCATCTACTGGATGTGTGAATTTGTGAATCCGTTCGTGAAAAGCGGTTATCTGTAGGGATTATTGTTTGCTTTTCTTGCTTAGAGAATAACTTATCTTCTGTTGCTTCTCTCTCTTCATCTTCTTCTTTCTTCTTTCAACAGTTGCTTCACTTTGTTGATTTCTCTTCTGTTGCGATAGAACGATCTCACCAAACGATCTTACCAAATGTACACCCAGTTTGCAGATGATATTGTTCTAATATCAGAATCTAAAACGGTGCTTAACGAGAGGCTAGAACAGTGGAGAGTAGCACTAGAGAGCAGAGGCTTAACGATAAGTCGCTCTAAGACTGAATACATGCATTGTAACTTTAGTGGTGAGGCTGAAGAGGACACACAAATCAGCATCCAGGGTATGACGGTACCACAGACGTCTACGTTCAAATACCTGGGCTCGTACGTACAGGAGGACGGAGAGATACACAACGATGTAGCTCACCGTGTGCAATCAGGATGGTGCAAATGGAGAGCAGCATCAGGGATCCTATGTGATAAGAGGTTTCCAGCAAAATTAAAGGGAAAACTTTACAGAGTGGCAGTACGTCCAGCTATGTTATACGGAACAGATTGTTGGGCCATAAAGAAATCGCACCAGAGACAAATAGTGGTCGTGAAATGCGTATGCTGAGATGGATGTGTGGACACACAAGATTGGATCGAATAAGAAACGACACGATTCAACGGAGGCTGGAGGTAGCGTGTATCACAGATAAAATAAGAGAGGGAAGATTAAGATGGTTTGGGCACGTAAAGCGAAGGTCGATGGGAGCACCCGTTAGAGCAGTAGAGAACATCACCGTAGAGGGTAGGAGGAATAGAGGCCGACCTAGGTTGACTTAGGACGAAATAATTAGGCGAGATATGGTATACTTGCACCTCTCTGAGCACATGATCGAGGATAGGAGTGAGTGGAGACGTAGAATTAAAATTAAGGACTTCTAGCGGGACCGGTGGGTAGGAAGGGTAGACGTAGATCTTTGGTACGAAGGGTAGACGTAGATCTGTTGCGGCCCACCTGTCTTATTATTTCTGCCCTTATACGTGATTCTACCTGCTTATTTGATGTACAGGCTTTCTATGTATTTAAGTGATTTATACATGTGTGTTGTCTGACTTACTTTATGTTTACGATTGCGACTGTTATTGGTTTTCGTTACCGAGTCGGGGGTCTCTTCAGAAGCAGTCTCTCTATCTCCCAAGATAGAGGAAAGACTCGCCGCCACCTACCCCTCCCAGACCCTGCTCTTGAGTGGGACTTACTGGGTATGTTTGTTTGTTTGTTTATCTAATATATTAAAAAAATAAAAAATTAATTATTTTATATGAAAAATAAAGTTAAAAGATATAGAACCATTAGGTAAGTCAGTGAACCCGCGTTCTAATTACATTCAACACCATTAAATCCAGCATACTTCTCTATTTGATAGCCCAATACCAGTCATTTTCACCACCATCTACAACATCTCACACACCATTGAAATCCCTTGAACTCGAACAAACAACGATGGTAAGATTAAAATAATTGATTCACTTTTGGTAATCCCGTTGGTCTTTGAATTTTTGGCTTATGTTGTTGTGTGATTAACGAACGACTCATAGTTCATTTTCTAGCTTTTGCAATTATATAAGCAGTTCAAAGTATCACAAGTAATCTCTAAGTTTGTATTTATTATTGATTTTTCATTATTTGTTGATGTGAATATATTTACGTGTACTTTTTTGTGTTTATTGTTGATTTCTCGATCTTCTAAATGATTTATAACTTAAACTTCTTACTTCAGTAAATGTTATTGAAAGTTGTTATCATTAAAAGTTTTGACTATTAATCGAATGAACAGACACCCAGAGTAATTGGTTTCACGGACTTACCTAATGGTCCGATATATTTTAATTTTCTTTTTTATATTTGAAGTTTTTATTTTTTTTCAAATTTTCTAATATATTAGACATTAAAATATTGACAAAAACACCCTCATATGAGGGTGCACATAACTGAATTAACTATACATTTAGATGACGGTTAGTGTAAAAGACAATATGTGTGCAAATCTTTTAATAAAAGGACATTGTATGTAATTATTAAAAGTAAAGGACATACCATGCAATTTCATATATTAATAAAGGACATAATTTGTAATTTACTTTTGATTTTACATTAAAACTGTGTTATAAAAGACATAATTTGTAATTTACTCTTGATTTTACGTTAAAACTTTGTTTCAAATTCACCAACCCATTGACATCGTTAAAAATTATATGTTAACTTAGTAGGAATTGACGATACTACCCTTGTAAGTACTAAGATGCAAATTAAACTTAGTAGGAATTAACGATACTACCCTTGACGATAATGTTGCGACGGTGGTGGATGCGGACGTGGTGATGCATAATGGAGATGCTGGTGGTTCCTTTACCAAAAAACAAGATGGATGAAGTCCCAGCTGTATCAAATTTTAGTCACATATGATATTAGGGTTTCGTTTTCCTATTTCGATGATGGTGGTTCAGGCCTTCGGAGGTGTGGTAGGATTTAGGTGTTGTGGTGAGTGGTGGCTAGCGGTTTCTGGTTTGGTGGTGGTGGTGGAGGGTGATGGCAGTGATTGTTGTGAAATACGATAGAGAGAGAGAGAGAGAGGATATGGGGTTAAGGGTGGTGTGGCCGAAATTACTGGTGACCGACGGGTTTCAGGTGGTGGTGGTGAGCTGATGGTGGTGGATGCGGTCGTCGAAGGTGGCGGTGATGCTGGAATCCCAAGAGACAAGTAGTGTGTGTGTGTGTGTGTGTGTGTGTGTGAGAGAGAGAGAGAGAGAGAGAGAAGAAAGAGAGAGAGGTTGGGTGGGGTGGAGGATAGAGGAGCTAAGTTATAAAAATAAGGGGCACAAAAGTCTTTTTATATTATTAACGGTGTTAATGAGTTTGGTGAAATTAAAATAAATGTTAAAACTATTAGAATGTTAGTGTAATAAATAATTTATTGGACTGAAACCAAAATTTTCGTTAAACCACTGGGACTAAAACAGTAATTTATTCTAAGTTTTATAAACATCCTCAACTATTTACTTTGTTTGATAAAAGTTTTATTTTATAGAACTCTTCTAATTTATTAAGACTTGTTTTACCTCCAACTTTTGATTATTATGTCATGTCCTCATGTTCAATCCAGTCTTTATATAAACCTTAAATTATATTATAAAACCTTGTTAATTTTATAAAGGCTGTTTTAATAAGCTTTATGAAATTGTTGTCGTGATCTTAATTAATGCTCTAATCTAAACACTAACTTACTCTCTAGATAAATGTGTCTTTTATGTTGAGGATGTGTAGCACGTTGTTGGCTATGAGAATTCGACGTTTGACTTGGCAATTTCCCCGGATATACTACGATATATATGAACCGACCCATAGTCTGCATGTGTGCTTTCGCGGTTTGTTTTTTCAATTCTATTTAGCTTTTGGCAACATTTATGCGTGTGCTTTAGACGGTCGATAAACATCATAGTTGTAGTATCCACGTGGAGCGCTCTCGAATATATGCTTATTGTTTGATTCAATCTATTGATCTCTAATTATCTATTGTTAGTATTGTAAGATGTTAGCATATGAGTAAGTATGTTTAAATTCATATCATATGATATCTTTATTGTCTTAAAAAGTGGAGTACGCATTTCATGTTGTGTGAGCACACATGTAAATACATTAAAATAAGAATCCAAAAGCAGTGTAACCACGGTGAATATTATAAAATCTCGTAATCTAGAACTAGTGTATTCACTTATGAACATATTAAACTATTATCAGAATTCACATATAACGTCTTGCATTGAATACATTAAGCTTTACTCGGAAAGTATACTTATTAATAAATAATAAACTATTACAAGCATCCGGTGAACATATTGAAGTACCATTTGTATCCACGAGTGGCACATTAGCTTAGTGTTAGCATTTTAAATTTCAAATTTATACAATAATGAACACGTTCGATATTAGCTTAAACCTGTCTAAAATAACTTACCTGATAATAATGTGCAAAAAAACAACTTTTTTAAAATAATTCATTATCAGATTATGAATAAGTAGGCGATATGGGGTCTCTTTGATGAACTATTACACCAAACATTGAATACATTACATTGTTTTACAACGTTTTCGCTATATAAAATAAAATAAAAATAAAATACACGATAAAAACATATCACTCTTGCCATCCCATCACATGCAGCATGTGAGAAAACTCTGCTGTCTTTTAACGGAATCATAAGCATGGGTGTTTTTGGTCCCCTTCTTGTTACACATACAAACAAGAAAAACATCAACAGTTAACGATTCCGACCATCGTATCAACCAATTATTATCGTATACTTCTCATTCTTTCGTCATCGTCTTCCATCACTTGTTTAAAACTAACCGATGTAAGTTATGTGAAAGCTGTGTTTGATTAAAATACATCGGGTGGAAACGCCCAGGCATGGAGCTGCCTTGTTGAGCCTGCTTCAGGTGCATGGTCAGAGAATAGTTATTGACCTGGAAAAGAATAAAGGATATATTATCTTATTAGAGTTTGGATAAACATATTTTGCCACTAATAATCAGTATCAACTAACTAAATTTTCATATTTTATACAACACAACATAATCTGCACATGATTACAACCTGTCAACGCGTTAGGCTCATTTAGATAATTGGGTTAAACAATCGTGTATTGGGTTACAAGATTTTAAGGTCTCTAGGTTATGGTTCATTTCTTTGATATGAATAAATATATGGGTCGCGTTTATATTATAATGATTCAATCTGTCAGCTTGCCAACCAAAAACAGGCCAACCCAATATGATTGACGCCCCTACTTGGGCTAAATCTATTTGTCATTGTTATCGTCACATATGGTTGAGAATACTGATGGCTCCATAGGATTCCCTTATTTGTCACTATTAAGGTATTTTTGGCATTTGCACTGTTGTAAAAGAATATATATTAATTAACACGCATTGAGTATATTGTGAACAATAATTTGAGGTAGAAAGATGGGCTGGTCACGGGGGGTTTATTAACGGGTCAAAACCAGTATTTCTTCAGGGTTGGGTCAGATTGACCCGAAACACTTTCTATTGGAAGTTTATAGATTTGAAAAATAAGTATTGTGTTGAAGATGGTACCAGAAGGCAGAAGTTATATTATTTCAATAAGAATCTAGTTTTTTTTTTTCAGAATAGAATGACAGTCTGACCTCAAGAGTTCTTAACTGCTCCTGGTATTGAGAAACCATCTGTTTGAGGTTATGCAACTCTTGGCCCCTATCGTCAAATTCTTTTTGACGCTCATGTTGAATTGCAACAGCTCGTTTTAACAGGGAGTTCTCCTGGATTAGAGCATGGAGTTGTTCTTTCATCATCATATTTTCCTGCCAATAAAAAACAATAAAAAAAGAACCAAAATAGTTATAAATTGTATTCAAATATACCACAGGAGTGTTTAAAAATTCTTGTTTTGCAAACTGATTATCACTGATTATCCAAGGGCAACAAGAAATCACGTATACCTATCACTCAAACATCTGATCAGATTGTTAACCCTTCAAACAGCAGAAATACGTCCATAAATTTATTACAGAATTACAGTATATTATCCTCAATATCACAAACAATTTCAAATGCATAGCCAAAACACCCCTATAGCTAACCGTTTACTTTGTCATTGCCAGAATTACTCGTCCAAGATAATGCTAAATGCTAATCACTCTTAACTAATCACAATTTTATCTCCACATCATCTAAGACGTTGAGTGTACTTGCTATATTAGTTCCGTAATTTCATTCATAACAATAATCGGTTAATGTGTAACAAATTCTAAATTATATAAATACATGCCTACATCTATATTGGCTTCTTGCATGTCTACTTTGATCTAGTCTTAAGTCCATCTGAAACACAAATCACTGAAAACACTATATATCATACATCAATTATAAATACTACTCACTTAATTTTTGACGGAGATTAAAAAGTTTGGGATCGGGTGTCTTGGTGTAGCAGTTTTGAGTTTTTTTAACTCTTAAACTTGTCAAAATTTATTCTCCTAGCCTGTCTTGGCATCGGTTTCCAAAACAGCAAAGAAGCAAATGGTTGTGATCATCTATTCTACTTCAAATAGTGGTTTTCAAGAAAGTTAAAATACCCATCGAGAAAACAGTTGAAGATATAAAGGTCCAGTTATTCTCGTAGATTTCACAGATCAAACCACAACTCTATATGCTGGACCAAATAATGTTGCACACCTGCTTCATGTTTTTCTTAATTCACGGTTTCTATTTGGTTGTTATGCATACATGCTGCTATGATGATAGCAGCGGGAATGTTGGCTTTGTTTCCTTTGTTGTTTGTTTTTCCTTTGTAAAGGTCAGGTCTTCAAACTCCTTTTCTTGTAATTCTTCCAGCAAGAGGTTTTCTTATAATTCCAGTAGCAGCCGTTCAACAAAACTAAAATTAAGCTTACAAAAATAATATATTTAATTTAAGTTTATAACTTAGATTCTTATGAATAACTTGACCCAGTGATTTTGTTACATATTACAGATCTCTTTTATCACCTAAACGATGATAACCTAACATGGTGTGTTTGCGGAACATTTCTTGTTTCATCTTAATTACATGGTTCTTATTCAAAATAACAATGTTGATAAAGAATATCATGATCATTTGTTATTGTTTAACCTCTACGACATATATACATACATTCCGTGTTGCACAAAATATGCAGAGAGCAGCAACTTATAATCCACTGTCATGACATTATGTACTTTTAGCCTCAGCTTAAAATGCAATTCCAATAAATAACTAAGATGTACTATTTGTTTTCTTTCTAGTGGTTGCATCCTATTCAAGAAAAATAATTGAAGGCATCAATCGCAAGACGGAAACACATTTTCGATATCACCCGTCAATTGAGTAATCATTTTGTCTTTTCTGACAAAAATTTCCAATTATCATATATGAACTTGAATCTTTTGGGTACTCTTTGTTGGTTCCTTCGAGTTGGAATTTATTTAAAGAAAACACACGAGGAATATTTTTAGTTTTTCGATCTATTTAAAAAAGATTCTTCAATATTGTTTTGATTCTTTAATTCAAAATATTGTTTTGAATTGTATGGGCTCAAATTTAAAAAGTCCTCATCCTCCCCTTGCTTTCCCTTGATATTTTGATTGTCACTAAAATTCTAACTAATATAATTCTTATATCGGATAGAATTAAATAGTTTGAGATGGTTGCTACCACTTTCTCACTCTAATATACAAGGTAGTTTTTGTTGAATAATTACAAATGGATTTCTTATAATGCAAAGTTTCAATATTCTTGTAATATTTGGAGCATGCATGCTGATCAAGTCAAAGCACAAACATAGTCACTTTTCATTATTGCCTTTCCATACGAACTCCACACAAATATCATGCAGTTGCAATATATATAAGGTCGTTTAAGTGGAGTGTGAGACAAGAAAACCTTCAGCACACCGATAAGGATTTCTATTCTATGAAATTGTTCCATTAAAGAAATAAGAGATTCATTTTATTCTCAATTCTTAGTGGTTCACCTCAGGTTGTTATTTAAATTTGTTTTCAAATATAAACATAAAAATGTCATCTGGATATTATATTTGAAGCTTTAAAATTACATTTAGTTGTTTAAATACTTATTTATGTTAATGTTACAAACCACATCCAAAACGGTAACAAAAACCGGCATGGACGGGTAACTAATTTTAGGAGGGACAGATCCATTAAATTTCGTCCAATAACTTTCGTTTGCTAATATTTCCTTTAAAAAGCCACTTTGTGGTTGTGTTCATTTTTTATTTTTAAATTCAATAGTTTCTATAATCGATGTATATATCATTTTCAGTGACCATTTTGTTTTGCGGAATACTTGACCAAGATGAAAACTGGAAAGAGAAACGCTAACAGCAGACGATATTAAATGAAAGCATGCATCTTATTTTAATTTAAAAATTATATTTATGTTATTAGTGATACAATATTGCGCATTATCATAAGCATGTTATTTGATGTGGGAATAATATAACATTAATAAATACTCTAGCAGTCTTGACGCTATGTCCTTTGTTTCGTTCTGATGGCATTTAGTCTGTTTGGAACAGTTGCATCAAGAGAGTTCCTGCTAAATGATGGTGTGCAGTATCCGTTACCCATAAACCTCCAGGGTCTAATCCTCCACAAAAAGTAAGAAAGTATTCAAATAGATTTCATAGGGTAAATGGGTCAATCGGGTCGTACTGGAATGTTAAAGTTTATTCTGTTAACTTTTGCTATTTCATTTGGGTCAATAAATCTATGGGCAACTTTTTGCTATTTTAGTTTTAATATTTTCCGATAGGTATCGTGTATTTTGGGTAGCGTAACTGGGTTTTAATTTTGTTTGGTCCTTTGTTAACCAACCCTATGCCTTGCTAATGAGTGATGGAATGTGTTAAGTTTATGCCATTGTTGTGTTTCTGATGATGTGTTGCTTAAAAAAAGTCTGTTTTTAGTTGCAGAAGCATAGCAGTTGCATTTACTCTATTATTAGCACCTTCAAAATAATCTTTGTATTTCCCCATGATGTATCCTACTAGCGCTTTATAATAGAATGTCGATAGATACATCATACATATATATAGACGCACACATAACTATACGCATACATAAGACACGTCAGATATGTACACACACATATACATATACACACATATATAGAGAGAGAGGTAGCACCTGCTTAAGGCCATGAGCCTCTGTAGTGACACGCTCATATATAGATTTCTCCAACATCTCAAGTGCTCTTGAAGCACGGGTTCGAGCATCATCAATGTTAGAGGCACTCAACATTTCTCTCACAAAAAGATCCACCCAATCAGCACCATCTACAGATTTTTGGTGTGGTGAATTTTCAAATGGCGCAGCCTCACCATTTGCCACCCATTAGCTGCAGCATCATGGTTAAAAAAATGTTCAGTTACAATTTATCATATATATATATATATATATATATATATATATATATATATAATATATATATATATATATATATATATATATATATATATATATATATATATATATATATATATAATTATATAAATATCAAATAATTATGGTAACTATCAACTATGACTCAATGAGCATAGTTGTCAATAGCGAATAGTTGTAAATAGCGACAAGCCACCAATATGTTATGTAGCGAATAGCGGCAAATAGCGTCCGCTATTTTGTGTTTAGCGATAAGGTAGTAGTAGAAAATTTAAGAAATGTTTTACATTCAACAAACTAATATTTATGGCAATAAAGTAGTAAACAATATATGCAAACATCACCAAAATAGCTAAAATACTCTATTTGGGTTGATTTTATATTTACAAAAAATAAAAAATAATAAATAAAATTAAAAAACGCTACAGCTCGCTATTTGGTCACAAAATACAAATTGCGGGAGCATAGCTATACGCTATGTAGAGCGCTATAGCGGGCGCTATAGCCGCTATTGACAACAAGGTCAATGAGGTTTCTAAATCATAAAGTAATGTCATTTACTCATCTATGCACCTGTGTGCAATGTTTGTAGAAAATTCACAAGTTACCTGATACACCATGAGTTTGAGATTCTGATTCAGTTCCATCAGCAGACCCAGCATTCTCATTAGAAACCAAGCGTAGCTCGGTCAGACTTTTGATTGTAATTTCTAAGTCATCACCACATTGGTCAAGGGTTCGTTCAAGAACCTAAAATATATAAACTCAGTTGTTAGCATATGATAAGATTATACAGAACCCTACAACAACAATCTGCGAATTCATGGTTTGACATGCTCAAATTTAAAATTTGGACTCCAAAGTTTTCTCAAGGCATATAATACTCAAAAAGAAACCTTAATCTTAATGTCAAACAAATCATCATTCCTCATCTAATACATAAGAAATACGCCAAAGCATTTACGTACATAACATGAACCACAAATTAAGTTTTCAAAATCACAAGACTTCCTCACAAGTCACAATTCAATTATTAGCATATAACTCCACACAATTCAATTACTAGCCCATCGATTCCGAATCACTACGAGCTTTTCAGTACTTGACCCATTTGATACCGCTTAGGTGTGTTCTTTTATTTGGCTAAAAAATAAATTGTAGCGTGATTCTTAATCTTGAACTCTGAACATAAAAAACTCAAAATGTACCACAAAAATCGTATCAAAATGGTAAAAACACAATTTTCTCTACTCGGTACCAACTCAGTAACTTTTTGCTTTCACCGGTACCTCCTAATACCACCGATACCAAAAATAGTCAAATCAAACACCAGTACCAGTACCAGTAACGCTTTTGTTTGGTTAACCAGTACAATAGCCTCGCTACAGAACACCAAATTATACATTAGAGCATACAATTATATGTGATTTTAAACAAGCAAATATCATTCACAAAGCACAACCAAAAATGGTATACTACAAACCCTACAAACAATAAGCAACTATTTAACCAATCAACTAACCAGCTTATCCATATCAGGAAACAGTGCACCAAGACGATCAAGTGCTAACAACCGAGATGAAGACGACGATGACGCA
The DNA here is from genome assembly GCA_024085815.1 of Flaveria linearis. Lineage (NCBI taxonomy): Eukaryota > Viridiplantae > Streptophyta > Magnoliopsida > Asterales > Asteraceae > Flaveria > Flaveria linearis. The sequence goes on along the minus strand of CM044004.1, from coordinate 10,501,465 downwards.
AACTGAACAGGTGAAGACGAAGAAAAACAACGAATTCTCTTAGAAGCAGGAGGCGATGCCGACGATGACGATGAAGGTATGCTATGATCTTCGAAAAAAGATGATCTTTTCCCGCACACTACCGCAGACATGTTGTGTGTACAGCTCTGTTTGTTGCTGTCTATGATCGCCTCCCTCCCCCTGTATCTTTCATACAGCGATTCAATTCGATTCGACCAATCGCAAAAGCCCCAAATTTTCGATCGATTAGGGTTTCGCCCTCTTCATAACAATGGAGTTAGGTTTTGCGTTGAATTTGATTGAAGTTGATCTTAATCGACGATCTTATTCGTGTTAGGCGGTGGGTTAGAGTGACGGGGCTGTGACGTAAGGTATCAATGACAGGCGATTAAAAAGGACACGTGGAATGATAATAGAGCGTTGATATGTTGTTGGTGAGATTAGATGTGAACTGTAGCGACTGTCGTGGATTATAGTTCTCTTTTACAATGGAATATTACATAATATGAAAAAAAAAGTTTGTGAAATAATGAGCTTTAGCTGGTTTTGTATTTGTTAACTCAAGTTTAGGTTTTTACAATTCTCTTCCTTTAAGTGTAAATATATATAAGGTGATGTGTTTTGTTTATAGAGAAAAAGGGTTTTATGTGAAGGGGGAGGCAACTTTTTGATGCCTTCGTGAAGTGTCGTCGGCTGCCGTTCGCGAAACGGTGGGTTTTGGTGGGTGGTCTATGTTTCTCGTCTGGGGCTAAACACAGTCGGTTCGGGGTATTCCGTGGGTTTTGTGGTCTCCGACTGAAAGGGGGTTAGGGGTTACCATCGGGTGGAGGTTGTAGGCTTTCCGGCGTTCCCAATTACTAGCCTCAACATTGGGTTGCTTGTCGCTCATTGGCGGTCCTGGTTGCCGCTTTTCCAGTGCCGCCTTGCTTGGTTTGTGGCTGTGTTGGTGGTTTCTTGGTTCCATCGCCGATCTGAACATGCGTCGCTCTCTGCCGGTTTGTTGAGGTGCCTAAACCACCGACCGCCGCTCTTTCCCGCCATCATCCTCTTAAACCCTCATCGATCAGCGTGTGGCGGTGGTTTTGATATCTGTCCTCTTTCGTTCTTTCTAGAGAGAGACAATTTTTGGGTAGAGAGAAGGATGGGTAGGTTGCTATGTCGCCGTCGGTTCCGGCCACCTTTGGGTTGGTCGGTCGCCGTTTAACAACGCCGCTCCCTGCGATGTTAGCGGTGCCTTGTTTTTGTCTCTTTCATTATTTCTATAGAGAGAGAAGTTTTTAGTGGAGAGAATGATGAGAGGGTTAGTGTGTCGTCGTCGCTTCCGGATGACTTTGGGTCGGATGGTGGCGACCCTACCGCTGCTTGCGATGGTGGTGGCACCTTCTTCTCCTCCCTGATTTCGATATTTTTCACTACAAGTGGGTAATACATGTGGTATGTTTGCTCTTTTGGGTTGTGTCACATCCCGACGGAAGCGTGAAATGCTTAAATATGACCCTTTTGGCTCAAAACACATTGATTATAAGTAAACAATCATAACAGCAATTAAAACATGACAACATAATATCACATATATAAGTAAGTCCTTAGGTTACATTAAGTTTACAAAATTTGTCTAATTAAATACTAATACATGTAATCAAATCACAAAATCTTTAACTGCTTCACATTTCTTTAGTAATACTGGATGTGTGCATCCACCATTATACTATGCTCGAATATGTTAACAGTTATTTTTACACATGTATTCTCAATCACTTCGCCCCAACCGTTGTATACATCAAATGAGAACATAACACTGCTAATAATTTTGTTCTCCTGAAAAAACATAACTAAAAACTGTCAACATAATGTTGGTGAGAAACATAGGTTTAATAGCCAAACAAAACATATTGATGCAACATAAATAAGATTATAACCATACCTATTTATATGCCAGGTGACTTATAAATGTAAATAGTGAATGCGGAATATAAACTATCACGGATTAAGAAGAAGTGAAATCAAACACACATAACACAAATGTAAATAAACTTCAAGTGTATTGCTATCTAAATTTGAATGTTTATAATGAGTACAAATTCAGGAAAATGATCGAAAGCTATCTCTCTAATTACAAAGACTAACTTATATTTATAACTTAAATAAAGTTCTCACGTGAAAACACTAGTTCTCGATGTCGCACGAGAAGTAGTTTTCGCACAGTAACTTTGGTTCTCGCATGGACTTTGATCTTGATCTTTATCTTGATTTGATTTACCGAGCCTAGTGAGAGATTGTAGGGGTTGAACCTAGAGGCTCGGAAATCAAATTAAGATGAGGATCAAGATCAAAGTCCATGCGAGAACCAAAGTTACCGCGCGAAAACTGATTCTTGCGCGACAACATCTAGTCGCGCGAGAACTAGTGTTTTCACGTGAGAACTTCATTTTAGTTATAAATAGAAGTTTAGTATTTGTAATTAGAGAGATAGATATTAATCATTTTCCTGAATTTGTACTCATTATAAACAATCAAATTCAGAGAGTAATACAATTTAAGTTTATTTACATTTGTGTTATGTGTGTTTGATTTCACTTCTTCTTAATCCGTGATAGTTTATATAGTGCATTCACTGTCACAAGATTGATCTTTGTTATTGTAACGATCCTTATATGGGTAGTTCGATTAACTCACAAATGATAACAGATACTGATATTAGTGTGTGTGAAGGGCTTATAATCAAATTCTCATTTGAAATCAATGGAATCCTTTGCGAAACCCAAAAATCATAATTGTTCGGTCAAACTTGATGTATTTTTTCGTGATTTTGACTTTTGATGATGATTTAAGATCAAGAAGAATCATAGGGATGCTTATTTGTGGTTGAATTCAATAGATTGAGTGTTTTTTTGTTATGCTCCACGTCAACTGAAGATGGACTAGAGGGGAGGGGATGCGCAGCCTGGTGAGTAGGGTGTGGTCCGTTAAGGACTAGTGGTTGCTGGTTGAAGTCAAGTACGCGATCGGTGGTTCGCCAATGAAACTAAAAAGGACTAGTAGCAATGGCCGGAGACAAACAACGTACGATGTTCGACTACAACAAGGGCGACAAATGGTGGTGCCATGATAGCGAAGGGGGTATGATCTGCTGATGTTTGTTGACCATAGATCATAGAGATCACAATTAGGTTTTTACCCTAGAAATGAAATAGGGTCATAAACAGTGAAACAACTAAACGGGTAAATAAGTTTAGCGAAAAAATATGGTGACGATGTATCAGAGACTAACACGTGGCAGCCTACGATACTCTATTAATAATAAAAGATTTGTTCACCACAGATATGTTAAGTCCTTTATTGTTCCCGCACATATGTGTGTGTTACTGTTATTGTTACTTGTTATTGTTACTTTTATAAATTTTATATCGATTGATGCTCATGTGTCATAAAATGAATTGTGATAATTAATAGTAAGAAACTTTTGAACATATGTTCTTTTGTGTTAACTTTTATGAAATGTTATTGTTAAACCTAGAAACTTAAATCAAATAATCTCGATGGAATACCATTATAAATCAAAAGCTCGTACACCTAAACAACAATTCACCATGGTGCAATCATAGACAAAATACATACAAAAATGAAAGAACTAACTCAAACAAGAATGAGAACTCAGAATTGATAGCTACATAGCTGCAATTGACCCTTCAAGTATCCACGATCGAACTTAATCCTTGCATTTACAGCTTTACATTATTCAGCATTAAACATGACTTATATATGTAAATGATTAATATATTATTAAAATGATTTACATATATTTTAGTTTGTGATTAAGAAGTTAATGTTTGCATCCAACAATAAAAAGCAAGGCCTTTTGTTGGTAAATTCTCAAAAAAAGGAAATATAGATGAAATGAAATCTTTGATCAAGTATCATCATTTAAATCAAACAAACCCAAACCTAAGCCACCAAACAACCATGTGAATCAAAATCTACAGTTCTTGATGTATTCAAATAATATGTAAGTGCATAAACCGATACATTCTGTAACTTACATGTCGATACGAAGAATCGCTACTTAGAATACTCAAACCAGTGTGATTACATGTTGTAGGGAACCAACAATAATCATTTCAGTGCTAAATAATGACGAATGATTTGTTATATGTTCTTCAGTTCTCCCCTGTGCAATGTTGAACGATGATACTATTGGGAGATATAGATAACGTGACAACCAATATATATGTAGTTAGTTGCAGCCTACAAGTAAATATTGTTCATTGGGATATTCAGAGGGCTTGTATAATTGTATTGCCTACAAGTCGTAGCTGAGGGGTTTAACTAAAACATGTTACCCCATAGATATTAACCCTAGCTTAAGACATTCGTAGTCTAGCTAGACCATTTATCAGTTCATGACTTGCATGACAGCATAAAATGTTACTTTTATGAAATCAAGTTCATTTAGGTTAGAGTTGTACCTTGCTACAACTTAAAAAGATAAAGATGTTTTATGCATAAAACATGAATACATGTGATAATAAAGAGAGAAAGTCAGAAAGATCCATGTTTAATAGAACAAAGCTAAAAACTTAAAGATATTGACTTTAACTTACACCATCTACCTGTTGGATCAGGCCTTAATCAAACAAAAAAAACACACAAAGATGAATTTACTGCTTAACTTGTTCTCTTAGTTTCATTCAACTTAAAGACTTACATTTAATAGAAAATAAAATCTTGCATCTAAAGTTAAGGAAGAACACTTACCCCACTAAACTAGTATAATTTGACTTTCTAATTAAACTACACATGACCAATTAAAAAACACTAAAAACATGTGGATAAATAAGCTTTCTAGATGACCTAAACTTTGACCCGAATCTGACCATACCCATCAAGATTAACCTAAATTACCTTCATTTCCTGCCTTGCTTGTTAACTTGTATATGATTCACCTCATTTTCTCTTCAGGATTAATCTTTACGATTGTATTTCTTCTAGCACCGTGTAAATAGTATAAGATATTGAAATCCAAATAAATAAGATTGTTGGTAGATTATAAGGTCTGAAAGCCTTAAGCAATACGGATTATGAGAAAGCAAGTGTGTAGAAAGTGATATTGGCGCGGCTCAATCTGAGATCGTATTTTACAACTTGGTAAATCCGTCTTCGGATTGAACCTCACCAATATCGCTTTATTGTTTGCATCTCAAATATTCATCACCGTAAAATCTATTTCCATTCTATATGTTTCATTCATAGCACGAAATATAATAGTTGAGTAAACCATACAAGTAACAAAAGAATGAATAGAAGTATCATCATCTATAGGGGAACAGATCTTAGGTGGAATAAAAAGGCAACCTTTTGTGTAGTCAAAATTGGAGTTGTGGGATCTCCAAGTTAATCATGATGACTGATGAAAACAATGAAAAATTACAAAACGATTTAGTAAATTGAGATATAAGAAAATCTAGTATAATACTAAAAGAACAATTGAGAATTAAAATCTTGTTGTAGAATAATTAGGGAAATCTTGTTCCAAAAGTGAGTTTATTCAAAATACTTGGAGAAAACGTTTAAAAATGGTGCTGCAAACAAGAAAAGACTAAGATTAGAGCATAAAAATTGTATTTTCACATAGTATTCGAATATTTGAACCAAGATCATAACGACATCTATTATATTTTAATACTTATAGACAGAAGGTCGGCAAGATCAATAGGCCAGGTTTGAAACAAAAAAATTAAGAAGAAAAAAGATGTTTATATGAGTGCAATAAAACTATATATTAATATGAATGAATGTTTTGCAGAAGATATAGAATTAATGACATATGAATAGAGTTAAAACATGCATGGTGCCAACGTAAGTGAAGGAGTAATACAAGAACACTTAACTGTAAGGCAGCTAGCTCTGGTGTGATGAAAGGCTAATGGGAGGGAGATATATACACATATATATCTATATATACACACAGATATATATACATACATAAATATATACATACACATATCTATGTATACACACATAGAAGTATACTTATATATAGAGAGAAAGAGGGAGATTGCAGGAGAAGATTGGGGAGATTTGAGGTTTAAGAAGAGGTTGTCTTGGGATGAGAGAGTGAAGGTGGTGACTGAAATGATTTCAAGAGGGAGCAAAACTTGCTTTAGGTTTTCTCTTGCCTTAGTTTCTACTCATAAAAGTTAAGTTAAAATCTCTCTCTCATCTTTTTCCTCCTAACTCTCTCCCTCTCTCTCCCATCTCCCTCTCTCTCTATATATATATATCATCTTACATCTTACATACATACATACACATATGCATATAAATATATACACCCACACACATATAATTATCGTAATAGCTAATTTTGAGTAAAAAATTTAACAGCGAACTTACTACTACCGCATATTTTCAAAATTGTGTTGTATGATCGAATTTTTTACTGTATATTTTAAAATTTGTGTTGTTTGATTTTTTTTATGTGCGACTGAATTTTGTACTATATTTGAGAATTTGTATGTTTTTTTTATTAAAACTTTTTCCATTGAAATTTGATTTTGTAGTTAGGAAAATAGTTTATCCCAAATAATAGGTTCAGTTATGGACTTATAGGACGAGCTGATTTTAACGTTCTAAAATGATTAATAAGAGTTCATAAGAGACGGTTTTAAGGTGTAATATCCATTGTTGGACACTTAAACAAAAGTTAATTATCACTCAAACATATATATATCCCTTCTTTTTCTTTCTCACACTGCATGCCACCATGAAAATATTCTCTACCATTAAAGACACCATTCATATTGTATTGCAACTTTTATTGTGTCCAATATTTAAAAAGAAAAAAGTTAGTAAAAGGCATGCTTTGTACTTAAAATAATGTTTAAGTTATGATAGTTATATTGGCTTATTTGTAACCTGTTAAGCATGCAAGTTTATTCAAAAGAAATGATGAGTGATTTGTACAAATATATAGAATAATCAAACATAAAAGCTTTTAGTATAACTTTTCTAACATTATGAAACTAAGTAATCCTCTCACGCTTAAAATAAAAGTTAAAACGTTTGATTCAATTATTTACAAGAGATGTTGAATTATTTATGATTTAATATTCAATTTTTATTTATTTATTATATATATAACTAAAACGAATCAATTAAAATCCTAAACAGGATTCATGCATGTATGTTAGTCACATTGAACTACATAACTGATAAGCTGTGAATATCAACTTAACAAACGGATTTAATCTTTAAAAAATAAATTGGCTATCTTTTTGAAGCAGCAATTCTTAAATATTTTATGATAAATCCATCACAATCCACACTTATAGAATTTGAACTCACAAATTATAAAGTATATCACTTACCACTAGAATGTGTTTTTAGAGAATGAATTCTTAATCTCATTATGTCTATACAACATTGTGTCATAATCAATGTGATACTCTATTTTAGTTAGCACTGCAACATTGTATGATTATAATATTAATGATGGTTTGGGGGTTCTATGTTACAGGTATTATGAAATTTGCAATACCAAATTCTGTGTTTATGTCCCATGGCCCACGTTAGTTAGTTTATGACCTTTTTTATATATAGAGAGATTCATGAAAACTAGTAGATGTTTAAAAACCAATTTACCTATTTTATATTTAATAATTCTATAAATAGTGAATTCGGTTATCATAACAGTGAATACCCTGCAATTAGTGGGTTTCCAAAAGTAGAGTTCATAAACTTGAATCTTACAAATAATTCAAATAATGGAGATGGCCAGATTTTTTTATTATTTATATTTTTGTCTATTTTTGGAAAGTGAATACCTATTTTATTATTTCCAAAAGTGAATACCTATTTTATTATTTATACTAGTTTTAGAAAACCCGTGTATTACACGGGTTGAATAAATAAATATTAATATAATAAGACTTATAGAAAATAAAATGATATTTTAAAATATGATATGACTGAAATTACATATAAGTAAGTACTATAAGTAATAAAACAGTGATACCAATATTTTATAATTTTGTTTTTAATTTTTTTAAAAAATATTTTGTTCTAAAACAAACCGTATAAAAAATATCATTTTTTAAAAATATTTTATTGTCATAACTCCTAAACTAAATTATTTTGGTTTTTAAATAATTTACTTTTAAAATTAGTAATTTTATAATATATCATATTTTTAACAAAGTTTGATAATTAGAAAAAAAATATACTTATAAAAATTTATTTATTTGAAATAACATTAATAACAAATATTTGTCTTAATTATAAAAAAATATTTTAATCTAAAAAGATATTAAATAATATTATTAGTAATTAAGGTAATTATTTAATAGGAGAGAGAGGCGGAAAATTTTGGTGAGGAGAATTGTGGTGGTGACACGTGTCATACAAGTTACTTTTTTATTATAATAGATAGATTTTTGTCTATTTTTGGTTTATTTTTAAGCATCTAAATAAAAGTAATACCCCGTAAACAAATTGATTCCATGCCATTCACTATGTTTTATTATAAAAATTATACTTGCACGCTAATGCATTTTTAAAACTATCAAAAGTGTCTCTTTTTAAGAAACAAAACAACTAAATGTGTCTAACGTGTTTGCCCGTCAAAGCTAAAAATCAAAAATCATACTAAATACCAAACCATTAGAAATCCAAATATGGAATAAGTGCATATCACAAATGAATTCAGCAATGAAATTACTCAAGGCGATAAAAGGGTTGATGTTATAAGGGTAATTGTTAAGAGGTTGACTAATAGTGTACTTCTTGTCAATCAGTGAGACTTATTCATCGAAACGTATGACTAATATTTACATTATAGAAGTGGTATCTCAACAGGGTGCACCGCTATCTATTGTGTCTAATCGAGACGTGAAGAAATTTCAAGAAGAATTATCAGTTTTAATTGAAATTGGGATAGAGCTCTAGATTTCTGTTCATCCCTCGCCGCAATAGTATCTCGGGTTTGGACGATCCATTAATCCAACTAGTAGAGGACTATAAATGCCCAAAGTGAGAAGCAAAAATATTCTGATAAATCTTTGACTGGAATCTAGGAAGGGCGTAGTAAGCGACGAACTGCTTCGGGGAGGGGTCTAGTTTAAGCTGTCCTTTTGATTTTTCATTTTTTAGGCGGTGGAAACTACCAAGCTACCAATGGTGGAATTCTTGTGTGTGAATAGCTAGTTTGAGTATTGGGATGCTCCATTTGAAATGGATAATTATGATATGGATAATTATGATAGGAGTGTCGAGCTTCCATATGTTAGGGAAAAGTAAGTCAACGAGAACTTGGATTTAAAGAAGTGGTAAACGTTACTACTGGGGAGATTGATCAAATCAAAGCTCACTTGAAAATGACTCAAGATTGATAAAAAGTTTTATGAAAAAAAATTAGTGACTAAGTGGGAGATCATGTGATGTTGAAGATCATTACTTGGAAGGATGCTTTCGGTTTTGTAGACGATGAAAGTTGAGCCCACAATTTATAAGACGGTTCAAGATTATTATGCGTGTAGGATAAGTAGCATATGAACTAATAAACAGTATTTATAACACGTTTAACGTTTTTATTATGGAAAATTTAGTCGATGAATCTGCATAAGTACCATGGAAGAGATTGAGATTGGTGAAAGGTTAATTATTTGGAAAACCTTCATTGTTGATAGAAGAGTTAAATAGCTTCGAAACAAAACAATGGCACGGATTAAAGTACAATGAAAGTATCAAAACGCATCTGACATTGCTTGAGAATCAAAAGATTGAGGAGATGAAGAGTTCTACTTAGTGTGTATTACGATTTCAGTATAAAACCTTAAATCAGAAGGGTGTATTTGCATTATAATTTATATGTAATATATCGTATAACTGATGATGTTTTTTTTTTTGTGTGGCTGTGCCACTTTCTTGCTAGTGCAGTTTGAATTCATTAAAAAATATTGGCTGTTCAAAAAAAAAAGAAGCGTGTATTTGTAACAATCAATTGGAATTATGATATATATATATATGTATATATAAAATGCTTATGAATTATAAAAGTTTAAGTTTAAATGATTGGTGACATTATTTACGTGTGTGTTTATTTTATTAAGATGGGTGGTGATTGTAACAAAGGTCTATTTTTTAAAGGATTAGTTTTGTTAACTTAATTAAGAAACTTGATTTTATGACCTGGTTATAAAAGAAGAAAGACGCATATGTCGACGACTAAAATCATCAAGTTAAAATTAGTGTTGAGGAATACAGTGATGGAACCAGAACGATTAAAATCACCAAGTCAGTATTGGTGTTGAGGAATACAGTGACGAAACCAGACTTTAAAACAAGAGGGTCAATGTTTTTTTTCATGTACCCACTAATGTACATAATTTACATTTTTTATTTTAACATGTGATTGTGAATTTGAAGTTCCCAAATCTTGAATTCACAGTTATTATGTATGTTTTCTTAAGTACACATCGATTCTTTGACATATCTCTTTCTTTCTTTCTTTCTTTAGTTTTGCTCATCACAGCTGATCACCTCATGACTTTCTTCTTGTTAATTTATTTAGTTTGAAGAGCACAAGATGAAGAAATTAGAGGGTAAGAGTTAGTTTAGTATAAAGAGAAAGACAGTAGGAGAAAAGAATAAGATTGAGAATGAGTGTGTGTTGGGAACAGGAGTGCAGAAATGGTGGCCACCCTTGTGCTCATATAACCAGACACCCGTCTCGGTCACCCCCACCCACCACTCATTCCTATTTTTAGTCCTTTTTGTTTATTATGTCAAAGCAAATAAATATTATTATTTTATTCAACAAGTAACAGTAACATAATAACAAGCCTAACTAATATTATTATTACTGAAATTAATGTTATTTATTTAACCGGAGATGTATGTAACGGTGGAAGTGGTGCTCGATCTTGTCACACACACCACATCACAAGTCAACAACACATCATATATCCATCAATCAAATTTAATCATATCACAGCACACTGTAGTGCATTACAAATTTGATAGCTGCAGTAGTGTTATCATACCATGCCACACAACAATAATACACCAGATACATCCTCACGACGAGTTCCTGTCATAAAGAGGAAAAATTACGGCGTGGAGGAGACGGTGGCAGTGTTACTGCACGGCGTAGGGGGCCACCGCGCCCTCACGACAGGACTCTCTCTCACCCTAAACGCTATATATATAATATCTAAGTTTGTGGGAGACATGGTTGTTTTACCTTTATAATTGTTTTGAGGAATAAAGGTGTACTTATTTTACCGTATGCAAAGTATAACAACTTAAATTCTATTTAACAAATTACATGAAATATTCAAATCAACTTAAATTCTTTTTAATACAATGCATGGAATTTAAGTTGATCTAATACAATAACATGAAATATTCAAATCAAATCATCTTAAATTGTTAAATCATGATTTTTTTTAGTAAGGACGTCTACTATACTAAATGGAATTTAAGTTTATTTCAATATTTTACAATAAACATTTACGTTATCTTTGTGAGCTCAAGAAATAACATGATTCGGTTTGTTACAAAGTAATTAGGTTGGAAATAGGAAATTGGCTGGTTTTGTCTAGAAATATAACCTGGATTTTATTATGTACGAGGTTCGAATACAAAGTGTATTTTGTTACCCAAAGTGTGAGAAGACACAATTAGTCAAAAAAAGTCACAAAAAAATTATATCTTACAATCTAAATCGAATTCAACAAAGTAATTCCGAGCTTTTGTTCCCCTAGCCGTCCTCACTAAGAAAAAAATAAATGAAAAAAAATAAAAAAAATTAATGTTTTTTATTGTGTCATTTGTGAAAAAAAGACGTCATTGTGTCATTATGAAGGACACAATGACGTCATTGTGTCATTATGAAGGACACAATGACGTCATTGTGTCATTATGAAGGACACAATGACGTCATTGTGTCATTATAAAGGACACAATGACGTCATTGTGTCATTATGAAGGACACAATGATGTCATTGTATCATAAGTCATTGTATCATAAAAAGACACAATTAAATTTTTTTAATTTTTTATTTTTTTGAAAGAGGACGATGAGAGGAATAGAGACTCCAAAATACTTTTTTGAAATTCGATTTAGATTGTGAGACATAATTTTTTGTAATTTTTTTTGACTCATCGTGTCTTCTCACACTTTGTAGCAAAAATACATTTTGTTGAATAATCTCACCATTTTATTATTACATATACACGTATTATTGGTATCAACTAGGCTTCATATGTCCCTCCAAACCTATCTAAAAACATAAAATGATTTTGTGTACTCAATCGACTTTTACTTACCCATCATAGGATGAGCGTGCCCTTATACATAATATTGCCTCATCTTCTATGAGAATCAAGCGTTACTATCTCAGCCCTATTCATATAACAACTAATATGTTTTTCTATATTATGCATTTTTTTAACTTTATTTTTCTAGTTGTTATTTGCCAAAAAATATATTAGTATCAAACTCTATGTAAATGTACGTCGCAGGAATAAACCGTGTCAAAGTTTGTTTTGGCGATACATATTAGATTGTGGTTGTTTTTAAAATCTCCAGGAGCAAACATTTTATTTTATGAGATAGAGTAAGATTTGATTTCATCTAATTCTTCTCACAACCTTACCCTATTATATGAGTAATTTTTTTTTTTAAGATCATCATGAGTTAGCTAATGAATTTTTGCTTCAATTCAATGAGCGTTGGAGATAAAACATTATAACAGTATTGAAAAATAATTGTAGCACTGTAATGGTAGTTCAAACATATCTTTTTTATTTCTTTATATACATCTAACATCTTTTTGGTGTATAACAATTATTTTACTTCTCAATTATAGTCTAATTTGTCCTTATAGGATGATGGGTGTACTCTTTCAAACCACGTTAACCTTCAATATCACTGAATTAAAAGTTATCACCTTATTAAAACCCAAAAATAACCACAAAGTACCCAGGGATTGATGCAGCTCCTATACCTGATCGATTGGCTACCGAGTGTTCACTAAGGAAGAGTGAAATAAAACATTCATTTTAGGTCCCTGTTTTTGTTGGAGGGACTTGAATAACAAATGAACGAACTTTGTGTGATGGACAGGATTGATGTGCTATAGTTTTTAATCATATAAAAACATTAAAAAAATAGTTCAATGCTACTATGATTGCTCCTACTAAAATGATATGAATCAAATTCTTAGGATGGTCGGGACGTCTACAGGTCTAGCTCATGGTTAATAGAGGGTTGGGCGGGTACACCACCGCAACTGATGTGGGTACCTTTTGCAAGTTCAAAGTAGGGTTCACTAACCCGCACTTGAAGTCGTGACTTGGACTTTACACACTTGTACCTTTTGCATATAAGCTTGTATCATCTTCTTGTAGGTACTTTTTGAGTTCAAATAAGGTAGTAATTTTAAATAAGTGGCGCTAAGGGTTCAAATTGGCTGAGAAGTAAGTGTCCCCTAAATTATCGTTGTAGTCAACTCCAGCACTCTTTTCGAGGATCTCCTTGTCATCTTCATCTTCCTAGGTCAACTCTCATCAACAACACTAACCATGATTCATTAGGGCATTCCCTCGCTATAATCTATTTTAAACAGTGTTAGGTGAGCATAAATCTTTTCAATTTTGTGTTGAAATCAAATCGATTAACTAGGTTCCGAGTTTTAAATATTTTGTAGCTGATATTTGGATTATTGGAAAAGATGTCTTGGTTAACAATCAGTTTTAAATCGATATTTCAATTGTTTCGATTATTGGTTGATATATATACGGTTTTTGTGTTCGCCCTAATTAAACTGAGGTTTCATTTAGTTTAATTTTTTCTTCTTTTGGTTTTCTTAGAACTTTAATCTCACTTTATTTTAGTATGTATCTTTTTAGTACTAATAGTAGTGTTTCACCAAGTTATATTTGATACAATAAGATGAATGCATGATGTAATATCACGACCAAATAAACAGTGGCGGAGCTTGAACCAAAGCATAGGGGGCGGGGGCGAAAGTAAACTATTTTAGGGGGGCGGAATCTATTTTTATTAAAAAATTCCACTACCGGACCAAAAATTTACACCATCGAACCGAAAATTTACACTACGGACGAAAAAAAGAGGGGGGCGGGGCCCCCCGGCCCCCATAAAGCTTCGCCCTTGCAAATAAACTTATATGATTAACTTCATAGTTCCGTCCATCGTGATACTTTTGACTAAAGTATGTAACTTCACGTTGATTCTAATGGTCCTCTTTCTAAAAGGAGGTCAAAAGTTTGTTTACTTTCATGCTAGGATTCTTGTATTCATCATTAAAAGGAAATAAGATGGGTCCAAAATAATGAAAATAGAGACCAAAAAGCAATGCTCTAAAGTAGTATTTTGTTAAGTTGGTTGAACCTAAAACTTGATTGGTAGGCAATGAAATTTGTAATTTTAGAAACTAAAAACCAATTCATATAATACCAGTTTGGCAGCAGTTAAGTTCTAGACTGGAATGTGAACATGACACTTTAAAACTTTAAATACAACACTGGTGCATATGAGAAAACGAGACTTGTAAAGATGTACTCAACTGTACATTTTGTCATAGGTGCATGCATAATATGTACGACTAGAATACGATGTTGTAGACGGTGCCTCAAAACTTCACAAAACTTGATAAAAATTTAAAAATAAAATTAAAATAACTAAAAAGCTAGGAGAAGGTTCCTTAAAAGTTCATTCATGACGATCGATACAATCACGCATACACCCAAGAAAAACACCAAAGGGCCTTTGGTCTAGCCTCTCCTAGATGATTAAGTGATGCCCCTTTCCAATAGGTCAACAGTTTAAATCGCGTGTTGAAAAATAGTGTAGAATTAGGATTAGATTAGATTATTGTTAACATAAACCCTCTAGAAAAATCTCCTACAGAATGGATTAGGATGATAACATCAATCCAACGTGCTTAAATTACTCAAAACAATTATAGAGAAACAAGTTCGAATTAGGGCTATAACGCCGACCCAAACCTATTAGTAAAAATAAGATAAGGCCCAAAGCATTAGTTTGGACTTACATCAGCTCATGACAAATACGGTAACAATTAACTAAGAAACCAACAATGTCACACCCTAAAACCTAGGCATGTAATTACTTGGATTTAACTCAAGAACCACATTCCGGCCAGACATTACCAACCATAGTTTAAAAAACACAAACCACATGTAATAAACCAAAGTTGTAAGGTGTCTAACTAAATTTAAAAACCCATAGTTTAATATAAAAATAAAAAAAAAAAAAGTCTTCCAAACAAAAGCTAATCATATTCAAAGATTTTGTTGGGATACTTGACTCATTTATAAAATCAAGTTTAACGCAATGAAAGATCACAAATCACAAAACCATCCATGATCTTAAATCAAAGAAGCTGGAGCAGGATCCAAATGCAAAAACTCACAAAAACCCGACAAGAAGAAAAAGATTTAAGTTTCTACTTCATATATCCGTAATAGTTCAACAACATTGGTGCTATCCTTGTGCGTAAATCGAGAAACAACAAATCTTTTTTTTAACGGCCAACGAATAATTTTTAAGCCCGGTCATCCGGGTAAACCCATTGGCGAAAGGTCACCCACGCCCGCGAACACAGACAGCGCTGGTGACCCGGCTCGCCCACCATTCCAAGGGAAACCCACCACCCAAAGGCCCACTGTGATAAAACCCTTCGCCCACTTGGAGCATATTGCACCTAGTGAGACTCCAACCCATGACTTACACTTTGAAAAATCATATGGTACATCCTCATAAACCAGTTGATCTATAACTCATTGGCGAGAAACAACAAAACTGATAAGTAAAATGGAACCTAGGAGCTTCTTTTCTCTTCGATCGAGGTCAAACTCCTAGAGAGGTGGGGGAGGGGTGTTGATGGATAGTGTTGCTAGGGTTTTTCATCCTGTGATATATTTCTCGTTATATAATTTTTATTACTTATTTATAGATCTTCATTTTTAAATACCTTTTAACAAGATTTTAATTTAAATAATTTATTAAACACTTTTAGTTAGTCCACTTAACTATTTAGAATACCGTAGTCCATATGCTAATCATTTATATTTAGTAAATAAAATTAATAAATATAATTTAAGTCTTTAAATGTTAATTCTAAGTATTATTCATAATAAAACAATAACAACTAATTTTTTTGAGGTTATATTAAATATTTCTAAAATAATTAACGTCATGATTTTTCATGTCTAAGTGTCTAAACTATTGTAGAAAGATTAAATTTCTTTATCGTTATTTGTTTTGTGTATATAAATCCAACAATTTCTGACTTGCAAAATCTATCATATATATCTGTATCAGCAGGATAATAGAGGTCAGAGGACGTCTAGCAACATCATGCTTCCTCTAGTGATGTAGGATGCCTTCACAAAACATCCATCATTACTTGAAGTTATGGTAACTCTTTACTCAACTTCATAACGATTATTATGTATAACGTAGATTATGCCTATGTTTGAAGACATCTTGTTAAACATGAAACATATATCGTAATCATTCTCATACATATGATGTTTAAGTTTGTTTGAGTATGGCCACACATTTCTACCAATCCAAATCAACGTGGAGCTTAGAGACGTTCTCTACTTGCTCAGAGCGGATTCCATCTTGACTACATATAACAATCAGCAAACTTCAATATCTCCCACCACTAGCCCTTATAATTTTCACGTTACGGTCATGGCGTTAGACTTTTGTTAAATATTACTATCAATATAATTAATCAGGTTTAATATAGATCTCAAGTTAGAGGATATAAATGATAATATAATGATAATGTTGTATTCAGAACATACTTATGACAACGATCCATGAACTCATTTTGAAGCGAGTTACATCGAATACTTTGTAAGTATTTTTTATCTTTTGGTTGCAACCCTTTGCCTGTTTTTATTCACACAAATCAAATTAACCAAAAGGCATCAAAATAGTCTTAATTTAGAATTATGCCCATAACCCAAATCAACCCCGACGTTCAAATAAACCCGGTTTAATTTAATCATGGACTTAAACATGCAAATACTAAATACATTAACATCTAACTCGAGTAGCTTTATAGATCTAACTTCGAGTAGCTTCAATAATTTAAAACCGTAGTTAGATGCTATAAAGAATTATATTCGTTCGCCTATAAATCAAGAGATATATAAATTCTTTTTAAATTTTAAATTAGTTGCAATATAGAAAATGATTTTTACTTCAAGTGGTTAACGTGAAATACTCAAGACATTTAAAAATGGAAAGATCTAGGGTTTTAGTCTCACTCTAAACAAAAATGCTTAAGATTGAATCAGAGGTTTTTCTAAATGTGAGTTTTATTCTAAGGCGGTTAGGGGTACAATCCCAGCTAAAAACATATACGTATACGCGATTAAGTTAAAATTTATGGTCTTAAATAGAGTCGTACGTGTGATTTAAGAAAAAAAAATGAGACATAGGGGCAAATAGGCAATCATCCCCGGTCCCTGTTCTTTTACTTTTAAGCAATTCCCACCCTCGTGTTCTAAATGGTCGAGACAAAGAGACACCCATGATTATATTTATTATAAGAGCACCTTGGGCCATATGTTTAGCCTTTTCATAGGGGTATGTTGGCTTTCTTTCTCAACCGAACCACACATGCATTCTTTATACTTTCATGGACCATCATTAATATTGTTTTCACATCCTATCTTTTTATTAATATATAGATATAAAACTATTCTACCTAATAAATATCAAGATATTCTTTCAGTTTTAATTTATTATTTTGTTTTTTTTTTCGTTTTCTTTTTCTAAAATCTTAA
Source organism: Flaveria linearis (assembly GCA_024085815.1). NCBI lineage: Eukaryota > Viridiplantae > Streptophyta > Magnoliopsida > Asterales > Asteraceae > Flaveria > Flaveria linearis. The sequence continues at coordinate 10,483,609 of CM044004.1, read as the reverse complement.
ACGAAAAGCAAAATGACAATTGTTAACATCTATCCTTTTCATTCCCACTCGCCTTTGCCTTAATGACATAGTTTAATCGATGTATAAAGTTATCGACTTGTATTGTGATAACTTAAGAAATTTAAGATGGAGAGATAACATGATTATATAAATCTAAGTATCCAATCAAATCATGAAAGTTAAATTATCACTTCATTTAGTTTTAAAGGATTTTAATTTATATTTGAAGCTTTCTAAGGCATCGGAGAATATCAAGATAAACACGTTCCTTTAGATAAAAAAAAACGCAAAATCACACTCAAAATGGTCAACTTGGTGTAGCTTTAATTTGTCTAATTACCCTATATGTCGATAGGTACTTTGAAATTTTTTCAGTACTGATTCTAGCATTTTGCTGGCGTTTTTTTTAATAAATCTTTTGTTGATGGTTTTAAAAAGTAATTTAGTTAAAAAATTGTTGACAATGACATTTCGTTTGAGTGGGTCATAGGGAATGCAAAAGAATCTATTTTCCCACTTTTTTGATTACATGTTGGCATGAAATTAGGATCAAAATTGAAGGGCATGTGTTGCGGGGAATGGTAGGCATCGGGATTATGGCAGATACATCTTGTTTTCCATAATGATCTCTTTGATCTTAAAATTAGATTTAGTTTTAAACAAAATCATTAAATAATTAACAGCTAAATAAACTATTTTTACTCATTTATTATATTTCAATACATAGTTAAGATAATATTTTATATCTAATTACCTATCCTGATCCTTTCTAGTTTCTTTTGTTGGTGATTTTAGTGTTGTTAAAATCATTTTGTTATAATTAGATTTATACTACTGTATGAAATATTAAAATATACATTAATGCAAATTAAAATTAAAATATGTGAAATGCATACTTGGTTAAGATAATAATATTTTCGGCTACAAAGGAACATTGGGAGTTTAGAGGCGAAGTTGACGATGGGGGTGTGTGGTGGGGTGGTGGTGGGGGGGGGGGGGGGGGGGGGGGGCTGTTTAGGAGGCAGTTTTCATTAAAGTGGGTCCAATTAAGAAACAATGCCCTTGGTGTCTATGGAATCATTTAATTGATGAAAAGTTGTGAAAATTTGATTCATAAAAAGTTACATAAATTTTGACTTTGGTCATAATTCAATATCGATATCGATAGTTACCAAACATAGGTAACAAGTCGGTACTAACTTTGCTACCATATGTAGTCGGTAGTAACTTTGTTGTTACTGTTGGTTTGAAAATCGGTACTAACTATTATTACAAAACGACCGGTATAACTTTGTCACTATTGATGGTTTGAAGATCGATAATAACTTAGTTTTTTAGTACGACAAATCTATCTTACTCGTACTCCTAAGTTACATCCCACGGTTATGACTAGAGGTGGGCAAACCGGGTTTGGGCTGAGCCCGGGTTGGGTCGTACCCGAAACCGGGTACAAACCGGGTTCGGCCCTATCGGGTTTTTCGTACCCGGGTTGAGGCGAAACCGGTTATGAACCTGGGTCGGGCTCACCTGCTTGAAAACCTTACCTGCTACACCTGGGTAGGGTAGGGTCGGGTCCGGAACTGGGTCCAATACCGAGTTTAGTTTTTTTTTCTTATTCTTCTTTTCTTTTTTTGTTTGTGTGTCCAATACCGGGTTTAAATCGGGTTCAACCGGGTCGTGTCTGGGTCGGGTTCGGTCCAGTTCGGGATAGGTTCGCTAAAAAAACTCAAAATCTAAAACCGGTTCCAACCCTATGGGTTTAAACAGGTCCAACCCGGGTACACCTTGGGTCCGAACCCGGTTTTTATGCCCACCTCCAGTTTGACGACTAACTTGATGGTTTATTGTAATGATTCATAGAATAATCATTTAGTCTAATTTTGAGTTACGGATTCATACAAAGTTTACACATAAAGGGGATGTTTAGTTGGGTCTGACTGACCCCAGTCAAACGTGCACGTCTGACTCGGTCAGACATGGGATGTTTGGTTGGTTATCACTTACCGGAGAAGAGGTCTGACTGAACCACTTGTTCGGTTAGACATATACCAAGAGCTGACCGGAGTCAGATGTGGAGGCGGAGGTCAGTCGGCGAGGGTGAGGGCGGATCTGCGACGGTGACGGCGGATCTACGAAGGCGAGGTCCTCCTGGTTGGTGGTGCTGCCAGTGGTGAAGTCGGAGAGGAAGGGGAGATCGAAGACGGCGAGGAAGGGGAGACCGAGGATTGGGTTTTTTTTAAAAGATTTGTGATTTCATAGATATCCAACCAACTATCCAACCAAACAGATTAACATTTATTGGTTCAGACCTCTTACTGGTTCGGACATCTTATTGGTTCAACACTTACCTATTTATAAGTTGCCAAACAACCCCAAAATTTATACTCGTTCTCGTAAATTAACATTCTATCTTATAGAATTAAGGGTTTCATATATCGATGAAAACATTTGGATTTTCATCATCAAGTGCTGAAATGGTTACCTTAATTACCAATTAATTACCGGCTTTCAACTAAAGTCAGACCCATGTTTATAAACGTTTAGGTTTATTTAGGTTTAATGCTTTTAAATATCACTTGTGTAAATAAAATAACCTGGACTCCTGGAGGCAATTAGGTGTTAGGCCCATTTCACGATGTTGAACATCAACGTGATGGTCCAAATGCCACAGTCGCTGGCCCAATTTTGGCAGGTTTGCGTTGTTGGATAATTGTTACGTATTATATAGAGGTGTAAAGTAGGTTGGCCAAAGTCCAAACCGGTTAATAACCGTCAAATTTGATTTTTAGAGTAACCGGTTCTGAGGGAAATAATCGGGTTTAAATAGGGTTGGTTTGGGCTATATTTCTAATATGTTTTTCGGTGTGGGGTTTGGGTTGTGATAGGCTTTGTGTAATTTTTTTTGGGTTTGATGTCATTGATGAAGGAAGTCGAACTACATGTATCCACATTACATATTTGAGATGCAAAGTTGCAAATTTTTGCTAGCCAACCCATAAGATGTCAAGACGTGCATGACATTATGAACTTTAGAAAATCCTTTTGTATTTAATAAAACTAAAGTAAATCCATAAGTTGCAAATTCCTATTCTATTTAATCCCTTTTGTCGGTGAATGGCTTTGGCTTTTTTTTCATTATAATATTAAATGCAATGAAATAAAAATACTACACAAAAGAGCTCAAGAAGAATTAATTTATTGCTTTACGGAGTTGTAACTTGTAAATAATTATTCATACAACTTTCCTTTAATATTAACTAAGGTTTTCTCAAATGCCCATTGCTTGGAGAATTTTGTCACGATCTTAAATAACAAAACGCGAATAAAAAAAACGTTGTAGCAATGATTATTTCAACGTAAAATTCTAGCGCGTAGGCAAAATATATGACAAAATGGTTGTCACACTGCCCTAAACTGTAAGGCACACTCCGTCGTAAAAGTTAGCATTGTCACACCAAAAAACCCTAAAAGTGCACTTCAAAAGACTTATTCTATCGTAAAAATCTAAAAAATTAACTTGATTTTGAGTACAACTACTTTTTAAGAAAAAGTTATATCGATTTTTGATAAATCACATAAGAATATTTCATATGAATTTTAAACAGTTTATCAAATAGTTCGGTTAGATATAAAATGTTTTTATGTTTGTTTTAATGTATAATTTGAGTTGTTTTACATTGAGATGTAGGTTTTATTTGAAAACGTATAAGGGTTAAATATGATACGTTTTATTTCGGCTGTATAAATCCGGGTTATTCTATATTTTGATGTAAATTTAGTTTGAAAACGAGTCGGGATGATTGTAATCTATACTTTATCACGCCTAATGTCATTTCACAACACGTGACCTTTTATATAAATTTTGAGTTAGTCTACGTTTCGATATACATTGAAAAAGAGTTTGGTCAAATATGATACGTTTTCATTGAAAGGTACAAATTTAATTTAATCTACGTTTGATGTAAATTTAGTTCGAAAAGTAGTCAGGTTGATTGTACTCTATATTTTATTACACCGCGTACAATGCCACGGCAACGCGTGGCGTTTTAAATCTAGTTTATTATTATAAGATAAATTCTAAAAAAATCACTCACATTCTATTCTTTATCTTTGTATCTTATTTATATATTTAAAAAACCCTAAAAGGAGTTCTATATTTAATAAAACTAAAGTAAGTCCATATATTTTTAAGAATAAGAAACGAGATGTGAGAGAGTTTTAAAACATAAAATAATAATTTTTAAATAAATTATATAGGTAAAAATAAAAACATGTTTTTAGTGCTCTAACAAAATTAGTGTTTGAGTAAGTTATAAATTATGTCATTTGTTAATATATAAAATTACATGATGTGTACTTTAGTGTTAATAATTACATCAAATTTTCTTTTTTTAAAATACATGCACACCTATTGTTCTTTATACTAACTTTCATTTAAATGTACATTTAACTCGGTTATTTATCTTTCACATGAGGGGGCATTTTTTGTCATTTTCTTTCCACATCTAATATATTAAACAAATGTAAAAAAAAGAAATAATTTATATGTAAAATAAAATTAAAAGCTATCGGACCGTTGGGTAAGTCGGTGAACCCGCATCCTTCTTATGCTCAACACCATTAAATCTAACATATATCTCTCTCTCTCTTTGATACTCCAATACCGATTGTCTTCTCCACCACCTGCAATATCTCACACATCCTTGAAACCCCTTGAAATCAAAAAAAAAATATGACATGTTTCGAATCCCTAATTCACTTTTTATAATTCGTTGTTCTTTGAATTTCTGACTTATATTGTTGTGTGATTAACGAGCAACTCACAGTTCATTTTTTGCTTTTGCAATTACATAAGCAATTCAAAGAATCACAGGTAATCTTCAAGTTTGTGTTCCTTATTATTTTTTATATATGTTGTTATGAGTAGTTGATAAAGTATTTACGGTGTTTTTTGTGTTATTTGTTGTTGTGAGTAGTTGATAAAGTAAGTATTTACGAGTATTTTTAGTGTTTATTATTGATTTCAGACCTTGTACTTGATTTGTGAATTCTACTTCTTAGTTTAGTAAATGTTGCTGGAGATTGTTGTTAGTAAATTTTTTACGACTAGTCAAATGAAAACACACCAAAAGGGATTCGTTTCACCGACTTACATAACGGTCCGATATCTTTTAATTTTTTTCATTAAATTCTTTTATTTAATTTTTTAATATATTAGATGTAAAAAGAAAATGATAAAAATATCACTTATGTAAGGGTGTACATAACTGAGTTAACTGTATATTTGGATGACAGTTAATATAAATGATAATACGTATGCAAATCTTTTAATAAAATGACATTGCATATAATTATTAAAACTAAAATATATACCATGGAATTTCGTATATTAATTAAAAACATAATTTATAATTTATTCTAAGTTATGAGAAAAAAAAAGGAAAACCGAAAAAACAAAAGCCTGATATGTTAAAAAGATTTTTTTTAACTAGAGTTAAACTCGCCTAACACAAAAGCCATAATAGTAATTTACTCTATCTAACCTAAGAAAAAGAACATTGAAAACGACGTCGTAGTACAAGGGGTAGGGTTAAACATAATCATTCTTCTAGCATCGCCTCCCCCACACAAAACCAATTCTCCATCATCAATGGCCTTCACGATATCTTTCACCTCCCCTCTCCTTCCCAACCCCAACCCCACCACCACCACCACCACACCCCACCGAACCACCTCACGACCCACTGGAACCACAGCAGCCTCCTGATCACGACCAGAGCTCAGGCCAACAGCAGCAGTCGTGGGTTAGCTGGTAAGCCCAAAGCGTCCGACTCCAGCGAGCAAAAGTGGGTTGCGAAAGGCGTGATCACGGAGTCGCTCCCCAACGGGATGTTTTGGGTGCGGTTGGAGAATGGGGATGTGGTGTTGGGGTACATATCGGGGAAGATTCGACGCAATTCGATACGGATGTTGCCTGGAGATAAGGTTAAGATTGAAGTAAGTCGCTATGATTCTACCAGAGGCCGTATTGTTTATCGGATTGGTAATAGAGATGGTTAGCTATGAGTATCATGTGTGTTTGTATAATCTTCTCTTTTTGTAAAAGAATATTATTTTATGCTATTATTACATTTTGACATACAAATTCTAACAGTAATGGTTGGTTGGTGTGCCCGTCCTCTTGACATTTTCTTGATTATGTGATGGTGTTTGCAATGTGAAATGAAGTGGTGTTTGCTTTTATGTTAAGTGGATGGATAGAGTGGTAGGTTAATTTGTTTGTTATATTAACATCAACAATATACAAGGAGGGATGCTTGGCTTGAATCAAATGGTTAAAGATTTTACATAACCAAGGCTATTAGTTTTGGTTGGTTGGAGGTTCAAAACCGCACAACCCGCACCGTGCACACCTCTAGTTTGATTATGTCACCAACAATAAGGGGCTGTTTAGTATTAGATAATGAAATTGTTCAAGTAATGTAACGAGTAAACAAACAAACAAACAAACCCAGTATATCCCACTCAAGAGCAGGGTCTGGGGGTAGGTGGTGACGAGTCTTTCTTCTATCTTGGTAGGTACAGAGAATGAAATGGATGAAAACATTAAATTAATCATTAATTTTATTATACTGTTTGTTTACCACGTGGAAATGGAATAAATTATTAATTTATATTGTTTGTTAAGTAGGAAAATATGAAAAAATAGAATACGAAAGTGGTTATGATAGTGACAACCAATGGTGTTGCCGGCGGCGGTGCATGTCAAATAAAAAGGTTGTTTGGTTTAAATACAAGTGTGTAACACCCCAACCTTGAAGAGGCTGGCGTATCACTATTACAGATATCAAATCAAAAACCAAATCTATGATGTTAAAGAGATGGTCAGAAGAAATAACTTCAAACAAACCAAATAATCCGAAAGAACCTAATTAAGATGTTCAATACATCAATTAAAGTAAAAGATAATCTTGGTCTTCCATCCACTCTTCACTGGTTTCCCGGATTACCCTGATTACCTACAATAAAATAAGAAAAACACCACAAAAGAAAGTACGGTTGAGCCAAAAGTTGCTCAGTGACGGAAAGAACAATAGTAGCGATTCGAAGCATAAAATACTGATATCTGATACTGAACTAATCATATGGTATTAAAACGGAAATCTGATTCTAAACATATAATACTGATACTGAACTGAACATGTAATACTGAAACTGAACTGGTCTACACGACGAGTATATACAAATAAAACAAGTCGTGTAATATAAGAAGTACAGAGCCAAAACTAAACTGATAAGTACATAGCTAGCTAGACTATGCACAAATAAGATGGTGTGGGGGGCGTACACACATGATTCCATCCCCCGGAACTAAACTGATCTGAACTGAATTAGGATCGATCCATCCGCCTCCCAAATAAATGTGGCCAAAGTACTACTTGAGTACTAACGTGTTAACGGAGACACCGTGAACTATTTATAAACACCGTCACGAAAAATGTCATGTCATTGACGCCACAATGACATGCCGGACAAGCTCGGGTAACAGAGTGCTAAATCAAATGGTAGTATAGCTACCAACATATAACGTATCAATACAATATTTATAGGAACATGCAATAATGAGCACAAATTTATAAAATACATATTGCATGCTACAAGTCTCAATAAGTAAAACTAATAAATCGAACGAGTCAGAGCATAACTAAATAAATAATGATAGACGACTAGTAAAATGCCAAAGGCCAAACAAATCATATTAATGGAAGCGAAGACGACATACTAAAGGTATCAAGTATCCGTACTACAAAGTAACGGAAGAATAGAATTTATACTAGAATAAAAAAGACCAAGAATCCGTACCTTAGCTAAACGCAAAAGCAAAGCAATACAGACAGGTCAGGTCGTCCTCAACAAGTATGGTGACCTATAATTTAAGTATAGTTCGAATTAAACTTGTATAATTTACTTTACTCTCTGATTCGTAAGTTTAGTTGTTTATTTCCCCGTCGACGATAAGGTTAGAATTTCTTAACCAATAACATTTTCCAAGATATAGTCATTTGCGTAGTGTAACCAATATATATCATTGTATAATTAATTTAATTAATTGTCTCCCACTCATTTAACTCTCCTAACTAAAAATTGAAATAGTAGCATATATTTTGGTGAGTATCACTTTGATCTCTTTAAAATATGGTTATATAAATATTCATGCAGGATTCTCTCTTGCAACGATAACCCTTTTTTAATTTGATTCAAGCATTTTGTCAATTAAGTACTAAATAATAAAAAAAACAGAAAAGGAGTAAAGTGACAAATAGCATGAAGCCTACCAGACGATTATTATTATTTTTCTTATAACAAATCAATTTTCAAATTTTCTAAAGATCTAGCTACTAGTAATTGTATATATGTTTATTTCAACATCCTTCTTAGAATTGAGAGACCACGATTTATGATGTTATGAAATTGGTTTATTCATATTAGTTGCTACATATAACCTTGTGTAAATATTAATTCTAGCCAAACAATAATAGAATACTTAGTTCAGTTCAATCGGATAGGTATAAAGTTTGAGTTCAAACAATGCAGTGATCTTAGTAGTAATAAGTCCTATCATGTTCCTTTCCTTTCAATACAGTTATAACCGTTCTTAGTCGCCGAAACAAATAAACGAACCAGGACCACTTAAAATAGACTCTTGCAGCACGACATCAACTCAAGCAGATCAAACTTGTACCTTATATTCGGAGCGACCGGTAAGATTCAATGATTTGGAGCTTGAGGATTATCGAATCGAACCAACTTATCAGACGATACAACAACGATGACGGTGATGGCCGCTGCACATGTTACCGAAAGGAGCAACCACTCTTGATCAAGGCCTTTCAAATCAGAGTGTAAAAAGAGAAAAAAAACAATCTAATTTAACCGGTATTGTAACACCCTCAATTTCATAATAATATAATAAGGAGGGTGCTACGAGTTGGGTTATTATAACATTTCAGAGATTATAAGCATAGCGGAATTTTCATAATATAAACTGTTTACATCATTAAAATTACTACAACAATTTAACCGACATATTAAAACTTTATCAAACTTCATGTACATCTCTCCCAAAACCCAACATTATAGCCAGTATCATACACCATTACCGGAAGCTAACTCTGTGGGGCACCTTCACGAACACCTCTATTACTACCTGGCATGCATAAGAAAATAAACACAAAATCAGATAAACTGGTGAGCTCTAACATACATCACATTTCCACAATAACAATTTATCAACTGTTACAACACCGAATAATTCACAAACATCCATTAGTCCATTTATTTATCCCAGTATTGATATGCGTATCGAATACCCACAAGGTATTTATGGACATCTTTTTATTAATTTTAATTTGATGGGTCAAAACTCCACCTCGCGCGTTGAAGGGTCAAAACTCCGTCTTATAGTTGGTGGGTCAAAACTCCACCTCGAGCGGACGGGTCAAAACTCCGTCTATAGTTGGCGTTGACGGGTCAAAACTCCGTCTTATAGTTGGTGGGTCAAAACTCCACCTCGCCATTCACCATAATTTACCACTTCCAAATTCTTATTTACATCATTATTCATTTATATGCATGTCAGTGCCCGATTTGTCAAACAACATTGTCAAACAGCATTAACACATAAAAAGGGCAATTAGAACTCACCTTAATGCTTTCAGCAAGTGTTTACCAATCCAAATACACTAAGGCAGTTAAAAATCTCCTTCTCAATGCAAATCTACAACAATGACCCTAACTTAGTCAAATCATTTCCTACAGATCACTTTATGCGACTGAGGCTATACGACTGGACTCAGTCGTACGATTGAACATGCGACTAAGCTTAGTCGTACGAATGAACTATACGACAGGGGTGCGAATGAGCTATAACAGGGTTTGTACGAACGACCTCCATTCGTGCGATTGGCGCATGCGACTGAGCTTCAGTCGCACGATTGAGCAATGCGACTAGCTCATTCGCACGAATGGGTCATGCGATTGGGCTCATTCGCCTGAAACGGATCAGCAGTTGTGTTTTTGACATATTTGATCCAAAAACTCAAGTTTTAACCATTCAAATTATGCCATATTCAAAACAGAACATATACACCTTATTTACAATCGTTTCGGATCCTTATTTCATCAAACTTCACAAAAACTAAGATCCGAATCCTTGGTTTTCAACTTAATAGAAAGATTGAATCAAAAACTCAGATTTAAACTTGTTTTTGGATCAATTTCGACCATATACACTGCTTAATGTACTCAAATATCGATCCGTGCCAAGCGAGACTTACCAAAATGAAGCCGAAATTGTTGATTTGGCAAGAACAGGGGTGTTTGGGTTCGAGAGAAACAAGGGGATAGGGATACTGCAGATAGAAATCTGCTTTTGAACGTTCTTAACCGCCTTACTTATTCTCATCTACATATTTTAGCCACCATACTCAGTCGCACGACTGGACCCATTCGCACAACTCAATCGTGCGACTGAGCCCATACGCCTGTTAATCGTGCGATTGAGCCTCATACGCACGTAAGGCGTGCGACCGAGATTCATTCGCATGTTTATCATGCGACTGAACACTATTCTTATTAATTTAAGCGAATATTAAATTTTACGGATGTTATAAGTCTACCCACCTTAGTTAGGGTTTCGTCCTCGAAACCTGACTAAAACAAATAGGGGTAGTTTCGCCTCATCTCTTCTTCTGGTTCCCAGGTTGATTCAGATCCCTGGCGATGTGCCCATTGTACCCGGACTAAGCTAATGCTCTTATTTGTAAGTCTCTTCTCCTTACGATCTATAATGGCCACAGGTTGTTTAACATAATTGAGCTTCTCATCAACCTCAATATCATCTAAGGGTATATATTGAGTTTCATTGGCTAGACACTTGCGTAACTGAGAGACGTGAAAGGTTGGATGAATAGTACTTAGTTCTTCTGGTAAGTCCAATCTATATGCTACATACCCAACTTTTTCTATTATTCGGAAAGGTCCAATAAAACGTGGACTTAGTTTGCCCCTCTTTCTAAATCGAATAATGCCTTTCCATGGAGAAACTTTTAACAAAACAAAATCCCCAATTTTAAATTCTAATGGTTTCCTTCTACGATCTGCATATGATTTCTGCCTGCTTTTCGCCTCTCTAATACGATTTTTAACTACTTTAAACTTTGACATTGTTTCTTCAACTATTTCACTATTCCCCAATTCACGTTGCCCCATATCTCCCCAATAAAGTGGAGTTCTGCACTTTCTTCCGTACAACATCTCAAACGGGGACATCTGAAGGGTAGCTTGATAACTGTTGTTGTATGCAAATTCAGCTAAAGGAAGATGACTATCCCAGCTACCTCCAAAATCAATACTACATGCCCGTAGCATATCCTCTAACGTCTGAATAGTTCTTTCACTTTGGCCATCTGTTTGGGGATGATAGGCTGTACTAAAGTAAAGTTTAGTCCCCATTGCTTCATGGAACTTTCTCCAATACCTGGAGGTAAATCTGGCATCTCTATCAGACGTGATACTCTTTGGAACTCCATGCAATCTAACTATCTCTTTAGTAAAGATATCAGCTAGTCTTTCCACCGAGTAGGTTTCTCGTATAGGTAGAATAAAGCACTCTTGGTTAGCTGGTCTACCACTACCCAAATAGTATCATAACCTTTTGGTGTACGAGGTAGCTTTGTTATAAAATCCATGGTCAGATCGTCCCACTTCCAAGTTGGGATGGCTAAAGGTTGTAATAATCCATAAGGTTTCTGATGTTCAGCTTTCACTTGGGCACACGTTAGACATCTATTTACATACTGCATCACGTTAAATTTCATTCCTGGCCACCAATAATCTTGCTTTAAATCTTGATACATCTTAGTCATGCCTGGGTGAATGGAATACCTAGATTTGTGAGCTTCATCAAGTACCATATCACGTAAGGCCAACGGAACCCACATTCGACTAAACCTGATTTTAACACCATAACTATTTTCTTCTAAATACTTTTCCTGACCAACCATTCTTTCCTGCTTTATACTTCCTTCCTTTAGTGCTTCTAATTGGGCTTCTCTTAACTGTTGCATAAAGTCAGGAGTAATTACAAGTTTATACGCCTTAACCTTGATTGGTTCATACTTCTCCTTTCTGCTCAATGCATCAGCAACCACATTTGCTTTCCCGGGTGATACAGAATTTCACAATCATAATCTTTGATTAATTCCAACCATCTCCTTTGTCTCATATTCAGATCTTTTTGCTCAAAGAAATACTTCAGGCTCTTATGATTGGTAAAGATGGTACATCTCACTCCATATAAATAATGTCGCCATATTTTAAGAGCAAAAACTACAGCCGCTAATTCTAAATCTTGGGTTGGGTAATTAACTTCATGGGTCTTCAATTGTCTAGAAGCATAAGCAATAACTCTCCCACGTTGCATCAAAACACATCCCAATCCCTGATATGAGGCATCATAATATATTACTAAATCATCTGCACCTTCTGGTATTGCCAATACTGGGGCTTGAGTTAACCGATTCTTCAGTTCCTGAAAAGCAACTTCTTGTTCTTTATTCCATTCATACTTAACGTCCTTTCGGGTTAACTTCGTTAACGGAGAAGTAATTTTAGCAAAATCTTGAATAAATCTTCTATAGTATCCTGCCAGCCCTAAGAAACTACGAATTTCTGAAGGATTTTTAGGAATTTCCCAATTCATCACAGCTTCAATCCTTGCAGGATCTACTAGTATTCCATCCGCATTCACCACATGGCCCAAAAATTGCACTTCCCTTAACCAGAATTCACACTTCGAGAATTTTGCATATAACTTATTCTTCCTTAATGTTTCCAATACTTCTCGAATGTGACAAGCATGATCTCCTTCGTTCTTAGAATAGATCAAAATATCATCTATAAACACAATCACCGATTTATCCAGCATCGGTTTACATACTCTATTCATCAAATCCATGAATGCAGCAGAAGCATTCGTTAACCCAAACGACATCACCAAAAATTCATAATGCCCATATCGTGTACGAAAAGCTGTCTTTGGTATGTCCTCTTCTTTCACCTTTAATTGATGATATCCGAATCTAACATCTATCTTTGAGAACCAATTAGCACCTTGGAGTTGATCAAATAAATCGTCTATACGGGGTAATGGATATTTATTCTTGATAGTTAATTTGTTTAGCTCCCTATAATCTATGCATATCCTTAAACTGCCATCCTTCTTCTTTACAAACAGAACAGGAGCACCCCACGGTGAATAGCTTGGTCGAATAAAGCCCTTGTCTAATAGTTCCTGCAATTGCTTCAGGAGTTCCTTCAGCTCAGCTGGTGCAAGTCTATAAGGAGTCTTAGCGACAGGTTTTGCCTCAGGTATTAAATCAATTCTAAACTCAATTTCTCCATCGGGAGGTATACCTGGTAGATCTTCAGGAAATACATCAGGGAAGTCACAAACTACTGGAACATCTTCTAATTTCCTCGTCTCTTTAGCAATATCAACGACATATGCCAAAAATGATTCACAGCCCCTACGTAATAATTTTTCGGCTTTGATCATAGATATAACTTTTACTACACTATCATGATTATCCCCAAAAATCGTCACCGAATTACCTTCTGGCGTTCGTAACACAATCATCTTTCTCTTACATATTATCTGAGCCTCAAACGTAGATAACCAATCCATTCCCAATACTACATCAAAACCTCCTAACTTCATCATGTGTAATCTAGCAGAAAATTTTACACCTTCTAATTCGACAAAGCAATCGTCTATTACTTCACTAACAACTATGAATTCATTAGAGGCAGTCTCTACTGAAAAAGCAACATCTAACTTTGATGGTCTAACTTTTATTAAGGCATGGAATTTTATTGATATATGTAACATCTCGTATTTTCGCTAAATAAAAGTTAACCTCATTAAATTCTTGTAAAGACCTTTTATGTCATTTGTAAAACTATGAGGGTTATTTATGATTGTTGTTGGTATTTTATTACTTTATTCTATAATTTAATGGTTAATAAACAAATTTGTTAAAATAAACATAATAATAATAATAATAATAATAATAATAATAATAATAATAATAATAATAATAATAATAATAATAATAAAGATATTAATTAGAACAATGTAAATATTAATATTAGCAATAATGATAATAATAATAGTAACAACAATATTAATTAAGATAATAGTAATAATAATCTTAATCTTAATAATAAATAGTAATAATAATAATACTATTAATAATAACTATAATACTTATAACAATTTATAAAGTTAAACTTAAAAATGATTAAAAAACTTAAATTACATAAGTCTAGAGGGTTATTATGCCAATTTAAAAACTTAAAATAGAAAGTCTACACATGAAATAAAAAGAACTCAAACCGCAGGGACCATAGTTGAAATTTATCAAAATTAAAACCCACCTTTCCTCTCATTCTCGTTTTTCCAGCGAGGGGTCCGGCCACCTCCGGCCGCGACTCCGGCGAGGTTAAATCCGCCCAATCAATGCGCCATTCGACTTCAAAACGGTCCCAAACGTTTCGTGAACTCGTTTCCAACATGATGAAATGAATTAAACCAAACTTAATTGTGATTTTAAGGATCTCAATTGAAACCGAAACCCATTCAATAGTTTGACAACTAATCGACATGAAACAGATGAAATCATGTGTATCCAACTAGGGTTAATCATCATATAGACTTATCTAAACCATACACACTCTCAATTTCACTAAAGCAATACTTAAACAACGATTAATCAACCGTGAACCCTCGAACCTGCAACTCGACTGATATGTAACTTCGAGGTAGTTTGACTAGAAATTGGCAGAGAGCTTTCAATCATAAGTCCCATTAGAAACTACATGTGCAACGATTTCCATTGTGGGCATCAGTTTCTTCTCAAATCGAAGCCATCCCCGTCGCGACCTTTCTCGGTTTTGTACTCATGAATTCGCAACCATTTCAGGTGAATCAAAACACCCTCACACTCGGTTAATCGAGGGGAATAAAAGCCTTTTGTTTACTTGGATTAACATCAATGAATTGATGTTCAATTGGGTTGATTTTGAATCAAGGGTTCATACGATTTTGGGGGTTTTCCTTTGGTTGTGTTTAAAAGAATTAAAGACCAAGTGAAACCAAGGCCACGGCCCTAGTTCACTGGTTAAGACTTTGCACATTCAACATGAGGTCCCGGGTTCGAACCCGGGCACCCTCATGCAATTTTTTAAAGCCTTTTAAGCCTAATTTAAATTATAGGAAAATTTTAATAAACATAAAAATGACTTTTACAAATTTATAATATTTTTAATCATCTAAATATTTTCTGTAAATTTATTCTTGTAAAACATTTTAACATTTTATTATAAATTTATTTACAAATATTATAACTAAATGTATTTATAATAAAAAATGAATTATAAACTTATTAAATTTTAAGACACCATATTATTTTCTGAAAACTTATAATATATTTTAATATTTTTATTAAATAGTTTAGACAAAAAAATATATTTACTTTATTTATTTATATATAATAGACGTTAAATAGTGGTTTAAATCACTAAAATATTTGTTCAACAAATATCTGTATATTTATAAATGATGATTATTTTAAAAGTTATGAAAGTTTATTCAAACTTATAACTAAATTTATTACAAATAATCTTTCCCTTTTGCATTTCTATAGACAAAAATGTAGAAATTAGTATATTCTATTTTTGCTCTCTATTAAAATACATAGGTGGTAAATTCTTTCTGAAAATAATTTAACATACTTACAAAATCCCCAAATTCCACCTAAAACCCTAGTTCACGTTAAAAACATTAAACTTATCATTGAAACTTTAACCTTGTGAATGTATATATATATTTAGGTGTCTTGTGACAATTCACGTTGGAACGACGCATATTCATATTCTTATTAGTCATCATATTTATACTTATTGATCATGTGAGTTTCCTTGCCCCTTTTTATGCTATTTCACACCGTTTTGGGGTGAAACATATTACATTATTCAACATACACTTATAAACGTTTAAATCTTATAAAAGCACATGCAATTCATACTTTTATTTTGTCATGGTTATTTGTGTTATTATAAGTCTTATATGAGATACATATATTGTTTACAATCATTAACTATTGCTAGCATGACGATGTCTTAGATCTTTGGGCCTGACAAGCCTATTTGGTGCTAAAGTCGATGTATTGCCGACTCCTAGGAGCCGTATGCTTGTGCACTAGGGAACCAAGTACACTTAGCCAATCATATAAACTTATAATCTAGTCGAGGTTTGATTGTACTATATGTGTTCTATAAACTTGCTAACTCATAATCTTGACATGAATTGCTACTTGAAATCCATGGTATATATTATGTATGTGAACTCCTTGGAAACTCACCAACTTTATAGTTGACCCGTTATTTTTAACATGTTTCAGGAAATGCCCACCGTTGAAGTCATCATTTGAAGCTTGCAATAAACTAGGATTTGGACCTAGCTAAATGAATAAAATGCTTATGTTAGGTTTTGTATTGTTTGGAACTTTTTCATGTTTGAGACCTATGAATGTATTTCATTTGAAACTTATGATAATATTATTTTCATTTAAGGATAGCGTTATGTGGTTGTGAACAATTTTAACCCTCACACTTCGACGATTCCGCCGTCAAGGTTGGGGTGTGACAGATTGGTATCAGAGCCCATAATATAGGGATTTAGGCTATTAGAAATAGTGACCTAGACTATAGTTGCATGAACTTCATAGAAAGATCCTTATACTTTTGTGCTTACATATTGTTTGCATGCTACATAATGCTATGCCTTCGTATGTGCAACTTGATGCCTTAGCATAGGTGTGCCTTATAATATATAAACTTGGTTACTTGTCTCCCTAAACTTATCCTTAACCCTTTGACTATCCCCGACAAATGAAACTTCCTAAACTTATTCTCGACAACGTATGGAATCTACACTATCTATCGTGGGTTTAATTCCTTAGACTCTACGTCTAATCTATGAAAGTCTCATCAAGGTTTTGATTTCATGAACCTAAGAAATTTGGGTGACACATAGACACCTGTATTCTGGATTTCCTGGCAAAAGGCCTTCGGGCTAAGGCAAACATAACATATAAATCTCATTGCGAGACCGGTTATGCTTACCTGGGGATTTCTGGGATGAGTGATAAACTATGGTCAACATACACAAGTTTCTAAGGAAAATGGGTCAATTTACCTTGACGTGTCAACGTTTCCAAACGGTAATGCGTTACCAAATGGAACCATCCGGTTTATATTTAAAATATCAAAAATCCTTTATTCCTTGGACTGGTTTATCATCGAAACCCTAATATCTTTTCATTCCTATGTTACAGTATGTTCCCGTTAATATTGAACTCGTTATACTCCTCAATTCCTACGTTTAAACATCGTTATACGTTGTGCACCTTATGTAACTATCTATATACCTTGACCAACGTGTACATGGATCTTAATATATCCAAAGATATTGGTCGTCTAAACCGAATAGTTTTCAAAACTTAAAATTGATACTTAGGGTTCTCAAATGTCCTTAAAGTGTGTCCCACAACTGAAATCATGCAATGCCGAAAGGTGGAATACTTGCATCTCGGGATACCTTGTCTAGGCAAGGTATACACATTAATCCTATTCGTCCGTTGGATCCGTTTATCTGACCTGAAACTTATGAGATGAGTGTACGCTTATAGGTACGCGTGTCTTCAGTAAAGTTGTGGTTGACGTAACACTTTGAGAAGTCAACACATTTCTCCTTTATTTCGAACCGAACGTTTACATCACATTGTTGTGTTGAGTCATTTCCGTCATTGATCTTGTTTTCCTAAACCATTCAAAATTTGAGAACCTATCACGATTAACTCCGTTATTCCTAACTTAAACCATAATCCTAGCAAGCGTGATTTTCTGTTCATGTTAATGTTACATCGATGTAATTTGAAATTCCTAAATTTCTAGCCGATATTCTTTTGTTTGCAAAGTCGAGCTTTGTAAAATCTTCTAACCGTTTTGCATCGTAGGCAATGCAAGAGTCCGCAAGTTAACTTATGACTAAGGACACTCGTATCTCCTACATGAATCTATCTCATCAAAACAGGGGTGACTCTCTTACTTTGGTGATGATTTTTCATTCATCATTATTGTTCTTATGAAATTGCATCATCAAGACAGGAGTGAATTCCTTACCTTGATGACCATTTCTTCTTCTTGTTCTTGTGAAGTTCATATTTCACCAATGGAAGTACCACCTTAAAATAGAAGTGAATTTCGTACCTCGATGATGGTTTTCAACTTTTCTATTGTGTGTTTTATGAAGTCTCGTTCTCTGAATTGGGGTGGTTTCCTTGCTTTGAGGACAGATTTCAATCATTTCCCTTTGGAACTCGTAATAGGATTGAATCCCGTACTTTGGTGACCAATGTCAATTTTTGATTGTCTTCTTGTTATTATGAAACTCAATCATCAAGATAGGCGTGAAATCCATACCTTGATGATAATTTTACCCGTTTAAAAATTTTATGGATGGTATTTTCCTCAAATGAAATGACCTCATCAAAGTAGGAATGAATTTTGTACTTTGATGAAGCCTTTCATGTTGCTATATTTTGTTTCTATAAAACTTTACCGTTAAGTTAGGAATGATTATCCTTACCTTAATGGTAAGTTACCTCATTTTATTATCGTGGATCCTTAACAATGAGTTAGGGTCAAGCTCTCGCTTGGTAGTTAAGAGTCATACTCTGGGAAATACATCACCAAGCTAGGAGTGATAACCACATCTTCGTGACTATTCCCATTCCTGGATCTCAAATCTACCATGGTTTTTAAGACTTCAATTGACAAGAAACATGTAATAACTTGACGGGTGAACACTGTTTTCTGATTTATCGATGATAGTGTTCCATCCAGTCAAGCTAAAGCATGATTCCTGAAATCAAAAGAGGTCTTTGTCACCTTAGGTTAATTTTAAATTCCAAGCCTAGAACATGTAATTTTAAATCGATTTCTTCTCTCACGCTTTTGCGTTTCCACCTGACGTTCGATCTAGCTTTATGGAACCTTTTAATTCTTACTTATCGACCTTCATTCTAGGTTATCATCAAAACCTAATTGCATGATGATAACACTTCTAAAACCATCTTTCTCACCAAATAAAATCATTATCAACCTATGTCCTGTCCTTCTAGTCATACAAACGTTTTGGCTGTGTTCATGGGTTGGTGAACCTCGTACGCAAGTCGTACTTGGAAGGCTAGTTGTGATTGTCCTTATCAGCAATAATCTGAATTATTCAAATTTTAATCCAATCATGAACGCTGTTAATAAAATTCCTATTATTGTGTCATTTCTTGGACCATCTTTGAACTCCTTATCTTGAAAACCTCTAGATCTCTATCATGATTGTGACTTACGGGATTTGTTAATACCTTCATCTCAATACGGATATAAAGATCGATAAAGTTTATCATCAATTTTTCTCATAAAGTCTAATATACCTCAGGAACTTATCTTAGTTTTCCAACGTCTCATGTGTCAAACCCTAAAGATTTAGTTTGCCGATAACTTTCGTATTTCACCTGTAATCAAACGCCAGTCACTGTCTGTTAGTACACTTATCTTTCATCATAAGTCTTCTGTTCGTTTAAGTTTCATTCTTAATTTCGGGACGAAATTCTTAAAAGTTGGGGAGACTGTAACATCTCGTATTTTCGCTAAATAAAAGTTAACCTCATTAAATTCTTGTAAAGACCTTTTATGTCATTTGTAAAACTATGAGGGTTATTTATGATTGTTGCTGGTATTTTATTACTTTATTCTTTAATTTAATGGTTAATAAACAAATTTGTTAAAATAAACATAATAATAACAATAATAATTATAATAATAATAAAGATATTAATTAGAACAATGTAAATATTAATATTAGCAACAATGATAATAATAATAGTAACAACAATATTAATTAAGATAATAGTAATAATAATCTTAATCTTAATAATAAATAGTAATAATAATAATACTATTAATAATAACTATAATACTTATAACAATTTATAAAGTTAAACTTAAAAATGGTTAAAAAACTTAAATTACATAAGTCTAGAGGGTTATTATGCCAATTTAAAAACTTAAAATAGAAAGTATACACATGAAATAAAAAGAACTCAAACCGCAGGGACCATAGTTGCAATTTATCAAAATTAAAACCCACCTTTCCTCTTATTCTCGTTTTTCCAGCGAGGGGTCCGGCCACCTCCGGCCGCGACTCCGACGAGGTTAAAACCGCCCAATCAATGCGCCATTCGACTTCAAAACGGTCCCAAACGTTTCGTGAACTCGTTTCCAACACGATGAAATGAATTAAACCAAACTTAATTGTGATTTTAAGGATCCCAATTGAAACCGAAACCCATTCAATAGTTTGATAACTAATCGACATGAAACAGATGAAATCATGTGTATCCAACGAGGGTTAATCATCATATAGACTTATCTAAACCATACACACTCTCAATTTCACTAAAGCAATACTTAAACAGCGATTAATCAACCGTGAACCCTCGAACCTACAACTTGACTGATCTGTAACTTCGAGGTAGTTTGACTAGAAATTAGCAGAGGGCTTTCAATCATAAGTCCCATTAGAAACTACCTGTGCAACGATTTCCATTGTGGGCATCAGTTTCTTCTCAAATCGAAGCCATCCCCGTCGCGACCTTTCTCGGTTTTGTACTCATGAATTCGCAACCATTTCAGGTGAATCAAAACACCCTCACACTCGGTTAATTGAGGGGAATAAAAGCCCTTTGTTTACTTGGATTAACATCAATGAATTGATGTTTAATTGGGTTGATTTTGAATCAAGGGTTCATACGATTTTGGGGGTTTTCCTTTGGTTGTGTTTAAAAGAATTAAAGACCAAGTGAAACCAAGGCCACAGCCCTAGTTCACTGGTTAAGATGTAACATCTCGTATTTTCGTTAACTTAAAAGTTAACTTTGTTAAAATGTTAAAAAGGGCCTTTATATCAAATTTGAAACTTTGAGGACTTATTATGCTTGGAAATTAATTTGGAGATTAACAAATTAATTAAATAATAGAAATAATATTATTAATGTTTAAATCGTTTGGTTGATATTATAAAACTTAACTTAAAGTGAAAGTAATCTTAAAAATAATTATTATTATTACTAATAATAATAATAATGTTAATGATAATAATACTAATAATAACAATCTAAGTTTTATAACTTTAAACTTGTAATTAATAAGTATTTGCATGAAATAATAAAGTCTCAAAACCCTAGGGGCTAAACTGTAATTTATTAAAGAATAAAATTTAAACTTTGGTTTTAAACTAACAAACATGAAACCACAGGGACTATTAGTGTAAATTAATTTAAAACTACCCAAACCTCCCCCCTCTCACGTTTTTCCGGCCGCCGGCCGGCATAACTCCGGCGCGACGCCGGTGAACTTATTCACCTCGATTTAATGTGCGGTTTCGACTTAAATTGGTGCCAACGGACTCGGGAAAACAGCCCGGACTCGAACTCACGACCTATTGAACCATAATGTTCAGATTTGATGGATTTTGTAACCGAAATCAATGTTTCGATCGGTTAAGATCGAACAACACCTTAATTAGGTCAATCAATCAAATTAAACGCACTACAACGCTCGATTAATCATTGTCAAGTTTAATGTCGGGTTTAATTCGTTTTAATCGTCCCTTAACACGCTTAACCATAACCGTAGCATTCGAATCAAAATCAAAGTTAACCGACATCTAATCGTGCAAATAAGAGCTATAAAACAGAGGGATAAGGTCCCTTTTGATTCCTTTACACTCATTACTCACTCAATTGCTTGAATCAATCGCGAAAAGATCAGAACCCAACCTCTCTTAGTCGCGCAAAGAACCGAAGCAAAACCGAGCTTAAAAACGTCAATTTTGCTGCATTCAAGTAAGTTTAATACATGTTTGTGAACGTTTAAGCATGGGGAGCAAAAGCCCCATGGTTAATTTGGTTAAAAACATCAGTCGGGTGTTCAATTTGATCCTCAAACATTCTAGGGTTCTTGGTGAAAAGGGGGGGAATTGCTAAGCTGATGTTATAAGGAATTGGAACCAAAGTAATCCACGGCTGTATGCCTTGGTTCACCGGTTCCATATCCCCTTGCTAACCTTGAGATCCCGGGTTCGAACCCGGGCACCCTCAACATATTTTTTTTAAGGCTTTTCAGCCCTATATTAATTCTAGAAAATTTTTATTAAATATAAAAATAATTTTTATAAACTTTAAATATTTTTTTTAAACATCAAACAAATTTCTGAAAAATTTATTTCTTATAATATCTTAACATTTTATTTTATTTTATTAAAAACAAATAATATAACTAGTTAAATAATTTATAAAGTAGACTTTAAAATTTGTTTATCTTAACAAAACATTACAATTGGATTATTTTCTTGTTTTAACTTACTAATTATTATTTGTTTTAAATAATAAATAATTATTTGTTTCAAATAATAAATAATAAATTTTTGGTCCAAACATTACTTTTAAAAACATTACATTTAAAGACATAATTATCTCTAATGTTTATCCAATCTTTATATTTAAATTGTTTTCTTTTAAAAACAATTAAATAATTATTAGGCTTGAAACAATAAATCTTTATAAAAATTAATGGGCATTATATTAATTAAAGTTTTATCATGATAATTGTAGAAGTTATATATTTTACAATTTCACAAATTATTTATAAAATATTATCTTTCTTATAAAATATAGTAACTAAAGGTTTAGATTAATAATTCATTATTAATCAAAACGTTGTTCCAATTAATTTTGAATAATTACAAAGCTTTATTTATATTAAATCTTATCTATATTTATACTTAAATTCGTTTCTAAATACTTAAATATACATATATAAATCCTTTAATGGAATCAAACTATAATCATTTTATAAACTTATTACTTATTTAAAACCTTAAAACTATTGAAACCCTAATTCTCATTTGAACGTTAATCATATTATTAACCTTAACCTTCATCTTGTAATACATAATTAGGTGTCTTGTAATGAATACTTTGGGACTATCTTTTGGATCATTACTTTAATCTTTTATATCATCTTGTAATGCCTATATCAATGTGAGTATTTCCATACCCCTTTTTCTTATTTTCACACTTTGGGGTGAAACATGTTAACTTATATCATTGCACTTGTAAACTTATTCGATACTTGTAAACTTTATGGCAATTCATCATGTAAAAGTTGTGGTTAGTTGAACTTTTGTGGTTACCATGTTATGGCGTTATATGTACAATCATTAACTATTGCTAGCCTGGCGACGTCATAGATCTATGGGCCTGACAAGCCTGCTTGGTTGATCCAAGTACACTTAGCTAATCGTATATACTTATAACTTGGTTGATCCAAGTACACGTTTGAAACTTGTAAAACTTTGTCAAGGTTTGATTGATGCATTGTTCATAACATCCCTAATCACTTTATTCACTAACTTATGACTTGAATTGCCATCTTTTATATATTCTATATATTGGAAACTATGGGATGCTCACCAACATTTTTATGTTGATCTTTTATTTTTAACATGTTTCAGGAATACCTCAAGTATATGTTCTACACTTTGAAGCTTATCACATATAGGATTGGACTTAGAGAAATAAACGAATGATCTTGTTACTTTTATCTTTGTAGTCTTAATGTATCTTTGTTTGAGCCTTTTACTTGTATTATTACAATTGAATCTTGATTAATATATTTGGAATTAATAATAGCGTTATGTGGCTGTGAACGATCTTAACTCTCACACCTCGACGTTTCCGCCGTCAAGGTTGGGGTGTGACAGATTGGTATCAGAGCCCATAACTATAGGGATTTAGGTTATTAGAAATGGTGACCTAGACTATAGTTGCATGAACCTCATAGAAAGATCCTTATACTTTTGTGCTTATATATTGTTTGAATGCTACATAATGCTATGCCTTTTGTGCAACTTGATGCCTTAGCATAGGATTGCCTTATGTATGCTTAAAACTTAGTTACTTGTCTCCCTAAACTTAACTTTGACTCTTTGACTCTCCCCGACAAATGAACTTCCTAAACTTATCCTTAACGACATGTGGAGTCTACACTTATCATCATGGGCTCAATTCCTTAGACTCTATGTCTAATCTATGAAAATCTCATCAAGGTTTTGATTTCATTAACTAAAGAAATTTGTGTGACACATAGACACCTGTATTCTGGATTTCCTGGCAAAAGGCCTTCGGGCTAAGGCAAGCATATCGTATAAATCTCATTGCAAGACCAGTTATGCTTACCTGGGGATTTCTGGGATGAGTGATAAACTATGGTCGACATACACAAGTCTCTAAGGCAAGTGGGTCAATTTACCTTGACGTGTCAACGATTCCAAATGGTAATGCGTTACTAAATGGAACCATCCTCTTTGTATCTTAAAAATCTTTGATTCCTTGAACTGGTTTCTTCTCATTCTTATCACACATAATGTTCCTGTGATATTGAAATCGTCTTACCTTTCAACTCCTACGTTTAAACATCGTTACACGTTAGGCGTTTCATGTAGCTATTTCTATACCTTGATCAACGTGTACATAACTCTTGTTATACCCAAAGATATTGGGAATCTAAACCGAATGATCTTTAAAACTTTAAATCGTTACTTATGGTTTTCAAATATTCCTAAGGGTGTGTCCCATAACTAAAGACATTCAATGTTGTAGGTGGAATTCCTACATCTCGGGATACTTTACTAATTGAATGTTAATTTTGTTAACTCAAATATTATAAGTGGTCACTCACCTCAATGATCGAATAAACTAATTATAACTTTGTTACCACTTATAAGTACACGTTTCTTCAATAAGGTTATGGTTGACCACATAATTTGAGAAGTCCATGCATTTCCTTTCGATTGTGAATCGAATGTTCACATCTCTTTGTGGTGTTGAATAATTTCTGTCCTTGATTTCATTTTTCCGATTTAAACCATCCAAGATTAGAACACCATAACAAATTCTGTCATCTCGAACCTTGATCTTAAGCTTGTAAGAATGATTTTCTCTTTTGTTACATTGATGTAACTTGAAATTTTCTGAATTTCTAATTGATATTCTTTTTTTTTTTCGCTGTTATGTCAAACTTCGTACCGTTTGCATCGTGGGGGATGCAAGAGTTTGTAAGTCAACCTATGACTAAGAACATTCGCATCTTCTAAATGATTCTAACTCATCAAAACAGGGGTGATTCCTTACTTTGATGGTTCCCTATTCGTTTCGATAAATGGTTTCCAATTATGTTTTTTTATGAAATTTCATCCTCTGGATTGGGGTGATTATCTTATCTTGAAAATTGACCTTAATTATTTTCTTTGGAATGACATTTCACGAATGACATGATCTCACCAAAATAGGATTGAAATCCGTACTTTGGTGACAAATGTCAATCTTCGATTGTTTTCTTGTTATTATGAAATTTAATCATCAAGATAGGCGTGAATCCCGTACCTTGATGATAATTTCATTCTTATGGATTGTAATTTTCTCAAATAAAACGACCTCATTAAAGTAGGAGTGAATTCTGGATTTTTATGAGGAAGTTCGTCTTGTTATATTTTGTTTTTGTAAAACTTCACCGTTAAGATAGGAGTGATTTCCCTTACCTTAATGGTGAGTTACCTCGTCTTATTTCTGTGGATCCTTAACAATGAGTTGGGGATCGAACTTTTTGATTGGTAAGTTAGTGGTCATACCTTAGGAGTACACCATCAAGTTAGGAGTGAAAACCACACCTTGATAACTATTCTCATTTCTTGATCATCAACTTACCAAAATTATAATCAAGTAACGAGAAACATGTAGTAACTCGAAGGGTGAAACAATGTTAGTGTTTGGACCTATCAAGCCAAAACATGATCTCTGAACTTGAAAGGAGACCCGATCACTTTAGGTTGATTTTGATTCCAAGCTTGGAGCATTTAAATTCTTAAATCGATTTCTTTCCCTTTATTCTCATGTTTTGATTTGACCTAGCTATGTGGAACCATTTGTTCCTTATTCATCGACTCTCATTTTGAGTTATCATCAAAACCTGATTGCGTGATGGTAGCCTTCCTAAACAATCTTTCTGCTAAAGACATTATCAACTTATGCTCATATCTTCCTAGTCATACAAATATTCTCAGCTGTGCTTATGGTTTGTTGAACTGCATATGTAAACTCTACTTAGAGATTGCTACCTTGCAAAACATGTTTACAAATACCTTTCTTATTGTTTGCGTCATTACTTAAATCGCTTTTGAATCCTTAAACTTAGAAATCTTTAAAACTCTATTTGATTTCGATCAACGAGACTCGTTATTACTTATATTGTGACGTGGAGGTTCATAAACATTAGTAACTTGTAGTCATGGGTTTGGCATAAAGGAAAAGACGTAACTTGGTAGGTGTCCAAGTGTCTTACCTTCACATATGACAAGACCTAACATTCGTGATCCTATGGATCTCCTGTTTAACTTTTCTTTCAACTAAAATGCTTCTTATCTTAGAGGTCATGATGACAATCGGTGCATTATAGATCGATTGGCTAATTTCATATTGACTTAAGTGGGATAACGGGTCGAGAAAATTACTTGTATCTGTTTAAAATATTCGTATACTGTGGTATGACGTTAAAACATCGATCGTTATTTTGGATGATCGATTCATTTCTACTTTAATAATGTTCCTAATCATCGTCGTGAACTCATTCCAAAATCTTCGCATATTGTACTATTCTTAGACCGATGGTTGGTCAAAGGAGAAATACATACTCACAAGATATGCGTTAAGATCGTTTCGTCATATATAGTGACGTTTGGATTCTTAAATCCCGATGGTTAAACTCTCTTAACATTTCTGTACTTTTATTGGTTTCTAGACATCTCATTACCACGAAAATATATTCTAGAAATTTTGACTTATAAATCTAAGGTACCATGATAACTCGTCATCATTTTCCAACGTGTCATCTTAAAACGTCTCACATTTCACCGAAAGGGTTCAAATTGGTATGCATTATGCCAAAAATCTTGTAAGATTCCATAAAGTGAAGCGTTTCATCTGTAATTAAACGTCAACCACTGTTAGTCGTACACTTATCTTTTATTTTAACTCTTTTGCTCATTTAAGTTCATTCTTAATTTCGGGACGAAATTATTTTAAGTTGGGGAGACTGTAACATCTCGTATTTTCGTTAACTTAAAAGTTAACTTTGTTAAAATGTTAAAAAGGGCCTTTATGTCAAATTTGAAACTTTGAGGACTTATTATGCTTGGAAATTAATTTGGAGATTAACAAATTAATTAAATAATAGAAATAATATTATTAATGTTTAAATCGTTTGGTTGATATTATAAAACTTAACTTAAAGTGAAAGTAATCTTAAAAATAATTATTATTATTACTACTAATAATAATAATGTTAATGATAATAATACTAATAATAACAATCTAAGTTTTATAACTTTAAACTTGTAATTAATAAGTATTTGCATGAAATAATAAAGTCTCAAAACCCTAGGGGCTAAACTGTAATTTATTAAAGAATAAAATTTAAACTTTGGTTTTAAACTAACAAACATGAAACCACAGGGACTATTAGTGTAAATTAATTTAAAACTACCCAAACCTCCCCCCCTCTCACGTTTTTCCGGCCGCCGGCCGGCATAACTCCGGCGCGGCGCCGGTGAACTTATTCACCTCGATTTAATGTGCGGTTTCGACTTAAATTGGTGCCAACGGACTCGGGAAAACAGCCCGGACTCGAACTCACGACCTATTGAACCATAATGTTCCGATTTGATGGATTTTGTAACCGAAATCAATGTTTCGATCGGTTAAGATCGAACAACACCTTAATTAGGTCAATCAATCAAATTAAACGCACTACAACGCTCGATTAATCATTGTCAAGTTTAATGTCGGGTTTAATTCGTTTTAATCGTCCCTTAACACGCTTAACCATAACCGTAGCATTCGAATCAAAATCAAAGTTAACCGACATCTAATCGTGCAAATAAGAGCTATATAACAGAGGGATAAGGTCCCTTTTGATTCCTTTACACTCATTACTCACTCAATTGCTTGAATCAATCGCGAAAAGATCAGAACCCAACCTCTCTTAGTCGCGCAAAGAACCGAAGCAAAACCGAGCTTAAAAACGTCAATTTTGCTGCATTCAAGTAAGTTTAATACATGTTTGTGAACGTTTAAGCATGGGGAGCAAAAGCCCCATGGTTAATTTGGTTAAAAACATCAGTCGGGTGTTCAATTTGATCCTCAAACATTCTAGGGTTCTTGGTGAAAAGGGGGGGAATTGCTAAGCTGATGTTATAAGGAATTGGAACCAAAGTAATCCACGGCTGTATGCCTTGGTTCACCGGTTCCATATCCCCTTGCTAACCTTGAGATCCCGGGTTCGAACCCGGGCACCCTCAACATATTTTTTTTAAGGCTTTTCAGCCCTATATTAATTCTAGAAAATTTTTATTAAATATAAAAATAATTTTTATAAACTTTAAATATTTTTTTAAACATCAAACAAATTTCTGAAAAATTTATTTCTTATAATATCTTAACATTTTATTTTATTTTATTAAAAACAAATAATATAACTAGTTAAATAATTTATAAAGTAGACTTTAAATTTGTTTATCTTAACAAAACATTACAATTGGATTATTTTCTTGTTTTAACTTACTAATTATTATTTGTTTTAAATAATAAATAATTATTTGTTTCAAATAATAAATAATAAATTTTTGGTCCAAACATTACTTTTAAAAACATTACATTTAAAGACATAATTATCTCTAATGTTTATCCAATCTTTATATTTAAATTGTTTTCTTTTAAAAACAATTAAATAATTATTAGGCTTGAAACAATAAATCTTTATAAAAATTAATGGGCATTATATTAATTAAAGTTTTATCATGATAATTGTAGAAGTTATATATTTTACAATTTCACAAATTATTTACAAAATATTATCTTTCTTATAAAATATAGTAACTAAAGGTTTAGATTAATAATTCATTATTAATCAAAACGTTGTTCCAATTAATTTTGAATAATTACAAAGCTTTATTTATATTAAATCTTATCTATATTTATACTTAAATTCATTTCTAAATACTTAAATATACATATATAAATCCTTTAATGGAATCAAACTATAATCATTTTATAAACTTATTACTTATTTAAAACCTTAAAACTATTGAAACCCTAATTCTCATTTGAACGTTAATCATATTATTAACCTTAACCTTCATCTTGTAATACATAATTAGGTGTCTTGTAATGAATACTTTGGGACTATCTTTTGGATCATTACTTTAATCTTTTATATCATCTTGTAATGCCTATATCAATGTGAGTATTTCCATACCCCTTTTTCTTATTTTCACACTTTGGGGTGAAACATGTTAACTTATATCATTGCACTTGTAAACTTATTCGATACTTGTAAACTTTATGGCAATTCATCATGTAAAAGTTGTGGTTAGTTGAACTTTTGTGGTTACCATGTTATGGCGTTATATGTACAATCATTAACTATTGCTAGCCTGGCGACGTCATAGATCTATGGGCCTGACAAGCCTGCTTGGTTGATCCAAGTACACTTAGCTAATCGTATATACTTATAACTTGGTTGATCCAAGTACACGTTTGAAACTTGTAAAACTTTGTCAAGGTTTGATTGATGCATTGTTCATAACATCCCTAATCACTTTATTCACTAACTTATAACTTGAATTGCCATCTTTTATATATTCTATATATTGGAAACTATGGGATGCTCACCAACATTTTTATGTTGAGCTTTTATTTTTAACATGTTTCAGGAATACCTCAAGTATATGTTCTACACTTTGAAGCTTATCACACATAGGATTGGACTTAGAGAAATAAACGAATGATCTTGTTACTTTTATCTTTGTAGTCTTAATGTATCTTTGTTTGAGCCTTTTACTTGTATTATTACAATTGAATCTTGATTAATATATTTGGAATTAATAATAGCGTTATGTGGCTGTGAACGATCTTAACTCTCACACCTCGACGTTTCCGCCGTCAAGGTTGGGGTGTGACATAAGACTTTGCACATTCAACATGAGGTCCCGGGTTCGAACCCGGGCACCTCATGCAATTTTTTAAAGCCTTTTAAGCCTAATTTAAATTATAGGAAAATTTTAATAAACATAAAAATGACTTTTACAAACTTATAATATTTTTAATAATCTAAATATTTTCTGTAAATTTATTCTTGTAAAACATTTTAACATTTTATTATAAATTTATTTACAAATGTTATAACTAAGTGTGTATTATAATAAAAAATGATTTATAAACTTATTAAATTTTAAGACACCATATTATTTTCTGAAAACTTATAATATATTTTAATATTTTTATTAAATAGTTTAGACAAAAAAATATTTACTTTATTTATTTATATAAAATAGACGTTAAATAGTGGTTTAAATCACTAAAATATTTGTTCAACAAATATCTATATATTTATAAATGATGATTATTTTTAAAGTTATGAAACTTTATTCAAACTTATAACTAAATTTTATTACAAATAATCTTTCCCTTTTGCATTTCTATATACAAAAATGTAGAAATTAGTATATTCTATTTTTGCTCTCTATTAAAATACATAGGTGGTAAATTCTTTCTAAAAATAATTTAACATACTTACAAAATCCCCAAATTCCACCTAAAACCCTAGTTCACGTTAAAAACATTAAACTTATCATTGAAACTTTAACCTTGTAAATGTATATATATATATAGGTGTCTTGTGACGATTCGCGTTGGAACGACGCATATTCATATTCTTATTAGTCGTCATATTTATACTTATTCATCATGTGAGTTTCCTTGTCCCTTTTTATGCTATTTCACACCGTTTTGGGGTGAAACATGTTACATTATTCAACATACACTTATAAACGTTTAAATCTTATAAAAGCACATGCAATTCATACTTTTATTTTGTCATGGTTATTTGTGTTATTGTAAGTCTTATATGAGATACATATATTGTTTACAATCATTAACTATTGCTAGCCTAGCGGCGTCTTAGATCTTTGGGCCTAACAAGCCTATTTGGTGCTAAAGTCAATGTATTGCCGACTCCTAGGAGCCGTATGCTTGTGCACTAGGGAACCAAGTACACTTAGCCAATCATATAAACTTATAATCTAGTCGAGGTTTGATTGTACTATATGTGTTCTATAAACTTGCTAACTCATAACCTATGACATGAATTGCTACTTGAAATCCATGGTATATATTATGTATGTGAACTCCTTGGAAACTCACCAACTTTATAGTTGACCCGTTATTTTTAACATGTTTCAGGAAATGCCCACGTTTGAAGTCATCATTTGAAGCTTGCAATAAACTAGGATTTGGACCTAGCTAAATGAATAAAATGCTTATGTTAGGTTTTGTATTGTTTGGAACTTTTTCATGTTTAAGACCTATGAATGTATTTCATTTGAAACTTATGATAATATTATTTTCATTTAAGGATAACGTTATGTGGTTGTGAACAATCTTAACCCTCACACTTTGACGATTCCGCCGTCAAGGTTGGGGTGTGACAATATAAAACTTCTATTAGCCCCCGAATCAAATAAAATTCTAGCAGGTACATCATTAACAGGAAACGTACCCGACACAACATCCGGTAATGCCTTAGCCTCCTCCGTAGTCATTGTAAATGCTCTCCCCGCAGTACCACTACTACCACTCGCGCTGATTTTACTCGGTCCTCCCACGACACGAATAGGAATTGGTCCAGGTCTATACTTTGGACACTTGGATTTCATATGTCCCATCTCACCGCATTCATGACACCGAATTTCTGGACATCTAGAAACAAAATGCCCAGACTTCCCGCATTTATGACATGCTGGGTGATTCAATCTACATTCTCCCCTATGAAATTTCCCACATTTATTACACCGAGGAGGGGGACCTACAAAGCCCCTAGAATTAAACTTTCTCTTCTGTGGGACACTCTATCCATATATAGGCTTAGAACTCCATGAAGTTTCCCGACGGCTAATCACTTCCTCTTTCACCACAGGTTTCTCAGACTCAGCGACTTCCTCATACATGTCCGCAGCCAAATTTACCATGGCTTGATAAGTAGAAGGAGAATTAGATTTTACTAGCATTCTCACTTTAGGGGGTAGTCTCTGGATATACCTAGTAATTCTCTTCGCCTCAGGAGTTACCAAATGAGGCACCAAACGAGCCATTTCTTCAAATCTGGACGTATACTCCTTATGACTTAAACTGCCTGCCTGAAATTGTAAAAACTTAATCTCAATTCTGTCCATCTCGCCTTTTGAACAGAACTTTTCGATCACCAGTTCTTTAAAAGTTTCCCACGTCATCTGACTCACAGCAGTCTCGCCCATGGCTTGTTCCACTGTATCCCACCAGTACAAAGCTTCTGCTTGGAACGAATGCACTGCAAAGCCTACCTTCTGATCTTCCTTGCATCTACTAAGTTTAAACACTGCTTCCATCTCTCGTAGCCACTTATAAGTTACTACTACATCTTTTTGGCCTTCAAACTTAGGCGGGTCACATTCCTTAAAATGCTTATATGACAATGGTTTCTCCACTACAGGCTCAACAATAACAGGTGGAGGAGTTGGTTGGGAAGATGATTCACCACCTTTCCTAAAGTCACTCAACATTTCAGGTAAGGTATTACGCAACACTAGGGCGACCTCATCACCTATAGCCACCTTAAGTTCATCACCTGAGATCCTAGCTTCAGGTCTAGAATTTGTATTACTGGTTTCCTCCATCTACGATCAGAAATAAACCATAATCAAATAATGAGTGATACCAGGATGCTGCATATAATGTAAATTACTCATAACATTGACCAGGTGTTATCAATTATTTACTTATTCACACCATCCTGCCTCTTCTCACTATCCTTCCACAGTTTATTTCTAACTCTATCTAAACCACATAATCATGCATACACATAAGACTAATCTTTTAATTTAGACAATCACTTTCATTCAACAATTGACTAAATTGTCACT